>JANIMX020000531.1:147251-163294 GCA_024582655.2 Erythroxylum kunthianum
TAAGTAAATATATAATAATAATAAATAAAAAACTAGTAGTAATACTAATAATAATAATAACGATAATACTAATAATAATAATAATAACTCCTAAGTTAAGTTAGGTCGACTTATGAGATCTACAAGAATCCGTTCACACGAGATCCTTTATCTAAATCTTAGTACGCCACAGCTTTCTATTGCGGATCATGTCCTCGATAAGTTCTAATGCTGTCATATCATTTTTGATCACTTTCCCCCAATTCTTCTTAGGCTTCCCTTTCTTTATCTTACAATCTCTGAGTACTATCTTCTCACATCTTTCCACTGGAGCTTCTGGATGTCTCCTCTTAACATGACCAAACCACCTAAGTATTGTCTCTCTTAATTTGTCAATAATATTAGATACTTTTACTCTGTGCCTTACCATTACATTCCTAACCTTATCTTTTTTAGTACGGTTGAATATCTAACGAAGCATCATCATCTCTGTCATTATTAGTTTATGACTATGCACTTGCTTAATGGGTCAACACTCTACTCCATAGAGTATGGTCAGTCTAATCGTTGAACGATAAAATTTACCTTTAAGCTTGAATGATATCTTCTTGTCACACATGACTCCTGATGCATTACTCCATTTAAGTCACCATGTTTTGATCCGGTGAATTATGTCTTCATCAATCTCTCCATTACTCTCGATAATTGATCATAAATTCCGTGAACCATGTCTTCATCAAATATCACTAATATGATAACCCAATTTAACTATTAAAATGATTAATTAAATTTGAATTAAATTAATAATTTAAAATAATTGTAAGAAATTAGTTAAATTTAAATAGTTCAATTTGAATTTAAGAAATGAATTAAATTATTATGTAAATAATATTTGATTAATCTACATCTAATATTTGCCGGTCTACGGAACTATTGTGTTTTTTATCCTTGTTTTTATACGTAAGAATGAGGGAATTATTTTATCTCAATGAATTGGTGAGAGCTGAACAATTACTTATTACAATGGTTGCGCAGTCTAGTGATTAAATTCTTTATGGGATTGTGAGTTTAGTATTTAAAGAAAAAAAATATAATTATTATTTATTCACTTGGGCACAGCCTTAAAATATCAATAATTATCTAAAGAAATGGTGCAAGGGGACGAGACGAGCACATCAGGCATCTTCTGGAATGCAGGGCTTTGACTGATCAAAGGTTGTAGTAAGGATGGTGCCTAATAAAAAGCCCAACTTAGAAACAAGGATGCTTCATGATTCAACTGAGCATTGAGTTTGGGCCTCATGAACCCCACATCTTTCCTTTTCGTTTCCTTTTTATTTTTCTTTTTACGCTCTTTTAATTCCAGTAAAACATTTCGATCATGCTTTGGTCTGAAATTCTAAGGATTACAGAATCCAAGGGCAACCCATTTACTAGCTCCAGGATTCCTTTACGAAAGTTCGCTTCTTTTCGGACACAAACCTTGGACAAGGAATCGATTGGGGAGGGAAGCAGACGGCCATTCAAGTTATGGCGTGGAACGTCTTCAAGTTCTGCACAGCGCTGCGAGCCCTTGGTTCTCTTATGATGGTTTTGGTCCTTGGCATCGTCGGGATCACATACTATGTTGTTGTTATCGCCAAATATGGTCCAGCTCTATTTAGTGGTGGCCGCGACTCGCTAGTTGTTTTTCTTGTCTTGCTTTTGTTCCATTATTTGGTACGTTTCGAAGACCATCAGCGTCCATTTCATTTATATAATGATTTTAATCTGTTTTCTCGTTTAGTATGTCTGATCCTTATGTTTCTGTGGCTGCTTTCATTAAATTGGAATGAAGAAGTTAGTTGGGCAATGATAGTTGTACCTTGTTCTTTTTTTATTTTTTGGCAAGAAATTAATATTAGTGTTTTGGTATGAAATTTTTAGTGTTTTAGGGACCTTGGTTCGCAAAGTTCTTGCGCCGCTGCAGTTGCTCTTTCATGAACACAGTTTACCTGGATCCTGTCAAACGGTTGGCGAATTGCCATTCCTTGTTGCAAATCATGCTGAGCCATTTACGTTGTTTTCCTTTATATGTTGTGACATTTACTCCGCTACAAGATATTAAGTTCATTTGACGTTTATCTAGTATAAATAGTCAGCTAACCTGTTTGATACTCGTAAAATGCATTTCTTTATAAGCTTGCAGAACTTTTACATAAGGATATGGTTCCTATTCTCTTTCAGAGTACACCTTTTCATGATAAGCATAGGAAAATTTTGAATCTAGATAAGGTGCACTCTTTCTTGTAAGTTAAAGTTGGACTTCATGTTTGAGGTTGCATATAATATCAGATGAAATTTTCTTGTAAATAGCACATACATTTGGAAAACCCTTTCTTTTTGTGCTTATTTCTCCTCGTTTAGAAATGTTATTGTATCAGTTTATGGATCACAAATTCTTGGTTGTGTAAACATGTGCTTGGCAAGATTGGATACAATGGAAAATGATTATATTACCAACCAATCAAAGATTTGAAGTTAGAGTTGCTTGATTTGGTTGAGTTAGTCTTCCTTGCACAACTTAGAATTGGCAATATATTTTTCATTTTCCTTGATTTTTTTTTGATAGGTTGAGTTGGAGTTTCATTTTCCTTGATGAACTTCAATGATTAGGTTTACCATGTACTTTCTAAGGTATGGATCTTTAAACATTCATGAGTAATGGGGCTTTAGAAGTATTCCTTTCCGTTTGTCTTTATGTCTAGGACAAGGAGTTATTTAGGAAGGTCCCTTTCCCGGTAGTCGATTGGTATTCATAGCTATTACCTTGACACCAAAGAAGAGTTCGACCCAATGCTTTATTTTTGGCCTAGTTGATATTGATTCAACATTAAAAGTATATTGATTTTTCCTACATAGATAATCAAAAAACACGTGGAAGTCTCAAGTATGTATTTACTGGATTCTGTCCATGCACAGGATGGCATGCTACCCTTCCTGTAAGCAAATAGATAGTGTAGGACAAAATACTATTGAGAACAGTGTACTTTATAAAATAATCTTGCTGATAACCACTGAAAGAACTATTCCCAACCATGCTAATTTTCAAGAATGGATTTGGTACTGTAGTTGGCCATGCTATTATGGAGCTACTTTGCAACTATTCTAACGGATCCAGGTGGTGTCCCACCAAATTGGCAACCCTCAGTAGATGAGGAGAGTGGTAGTGCAGATCCATTGATGGCATCAGAATATAGTGGTGCAATTGTAGGTTTGAAGCAATCGGCTATACTCGGTGAGCCAGCCAATCAGCAAAGGAGATTTTGTAGAAAGTGCAAACAGTTTAAACCACCCCGTTGCCATCATTGTTCTGTTTGTGAGTTCTTGAGATTGACTTGTCTTTTAGGATGGTGATTCTATATATCATCTGATTAAAGTCAGCTTACTTTATTGATTTCTTTTAGGCGGGCGGTGTATACTGAAAATGGACCACCATTGTGTGTGGGTTGTTAACTGTGTTGGGGCATTGAACTACAAATATTTTCTTCTTTTCTTGGTAAGTTTAAATGTTATTGAAAAATGTCTTTACTTGATTTTTTTACTTAATTTGCAATTGACAATTAAGTTTGGGCATTAGTATGTCTGTGTATTGATGTGTGCGTATGATATTTTTGATAGAAGTTGGTTTAACAAAATGATTGTAGAAGATATGATTTTGGGTCATTATAACTTGACTCATGACTTGCATAAATCAGTCGAAAATACTTGTGGCAACTCAGTAATTCTTGTTGTTTGTTGAAGTTCTTCATCCTCTTCCATATATTTGTGTGCATATCAAGAATTTCCAGTCTTCATTTCTCCAAAAGCCAATGTTTCGCCTATATTTATCCTAAGGAATAATATACTTTATTCTTTGTCTTTATTATTTATCTGCTATTTTGCTTTGTTTACTTTTGTAATCAGAATTGCATATTTTCACTTGGGTTTTTGTTTTGTTGGAATGAACGCATAGTCAACAAAGGAAATATTTTTCATCCATAGTTCAATTTTAGTAGGTTCAATACATGATTTTTTGTGCATTTCTTACAATGAAACTGAGATGTGCAAGAAGATGAGCAAAGATAACATTGTTGAAGTGCTTGCATAAACTCTTTGAATATATTGATCAAATTGAGGCATACTTTAAACACTTGTTGTTCATGACATTTATTTTATCTGGAAATTTTTGTACTATCTAAGCTAGGCAGTTTTCCCCTTCCATTGTTGATGTCAAGCTGTTTTCCTTGCATGTTACGTCAATAGGCTGCTCATAATTCTAGGTGTTAGAGTTTCTATGTGGACGAAATATTTCTCTGTTTATTAAACTCAATTGAATATTTCTGGGAACAGAACACTGAGTCAGAATTTTGTCACTTTTATGCAGTTTTACACATTTCTTGAGACAACTCTTGTTACCTTGTCATTATTGCCATTGTTCATAGCGTTCTTTACGGATGGTGAAATAAGTGGAACACCAGGAACCCTTGTAGCAACTTTTATCACGTTTGGTACGTTTTAACAAAAAATCATCGTTTTATTTTCCTTGGATATCTGCAGCACACTTTCATCTTGTTTTGCTTACTTGATTTCAGTTTTCAACCTAACATTTGCATTGAGTGTGATGGGCTTCCTAATTATGCATATGGCATTGGTAGTAGCCAACACCACCACAATTGAGGTGATGCAATTTGCTTTATATCTTTTCCTTCATATTCTTAGTTAACAAAAGTTTCAGCTGGTGTATCTCATGTTTTTCATACTCAATTTCTGCCATTCAGGCATATGAAAAGAGAACCAATGCAAAATGGTGCTATGACCTTGGTCGACAGAAAAATTTTGAGCAGGTTAACCTTGGTCTTGAAAGTGATGTTTATTCAGTTTCTCATGTTTGTGTATGTCTACAAATGTGCATATGAATGGTATCTTCGCAATTGTGTGTTTGAACGTATTGGTATTTAGCTTCATTTATAGTGATTTTCCTAGTGTAGTGGAAAAGATATCTTAGTTTAGTGCTCAGTATTGCACTTCTCCGTTCACCTTGCCATTTACAAAATTCATGTTGATTCTGTTCGCAAGGTTGTGAAATTTGTGGTTTTAATCAAGATCCTGAATTAAGTAAAAGCTTGGTAAATCTGCAAAACCCTATAAACAGCTTTATTCTATTTGAAATTCAGTCTTGACCCATAAGAATGAACCTTTATGCATTTGGTATATTCCTCGTATTTTACTTTCTAAAGCTGGAACTGACAATGCACAAATTTAAGTTGGATCTTTAAAGCACTCTTTATCTTCATCATTGTACTTGTATATCGTGATAATGTTTGCTACATTTTGCTGGAATAGAGGTCTTAGGCAGCAACAATTTCTGCAATATGCAATGTCAGTTGTAGTTGATGATTACTATTTCCAACTTTCTATAATCAGGTTTTTGGGATGGATAAGAGCTACTGGTTCGTTCCTGCGTATTCCAAAGATGACATGAAAATGATGGCAGTTCTTCAGGGTCTTGAATATACAGCAAGTCTGAACTTGGGTGAGTTCGGGCAGCGTTCAAGTCTTTAATTGAATTTGGTTAACGGGTCATCTAAAGAAGTGGCACATATTTTGTGTATTTGTGCGTCGTTGTGCATTTTTCATGAAAGGATGACCTTTGCGGGTTGGATTTGGGTAATTTTTGTATATATCTTATCTTACATACATAAATTTTGAATTTTCTAAATTGTCGAAACCTTTTGTAATTGAAA
This sequence comes from Erythroxylum kunthianum, assembly GCA_024582655.2. Classification (NCBI taxonomy): domain Eukaryota; kingdom Viridiplantae; phylum Streptophyta; class Magnoliopsida; order Malpighiales; family Erythroxylaceae; genus Erythroxylum; species Erythroxylum kunthianum. Next base: position 152,996 of record JANIMX020000531.1, read on the forward strand.
GTTCAAATGTAACATGTTTCCCATATACATAGTGTGAGGGAATCGTACAAGGGCAAAATTCCAAATAAAGAGCCGATCACAGCAATTTAACTATCACGGATATGCTTTTATGCCAAATATCGAAACAAACTGGGATCGTCCTCGTCTCTTTCCAAGTAGTCCCGTGTAATCAGATCTTCAATCCGTTTCTTGATAACTTTAACGTCAGGCTGCAAATGCAAAGATTGATAATTATGTTAAAAACCGTCATATTGATATTCTTCTGTTAGTGCAATTTGTAACATACATACCTTAAACATGCACCTCAACTGCTCAACAGTTTCCATAGTCAATTGCTGGTGATTCAACACTTTTCTACTCTTCATTATGCGAACAATTGCTGCATCAATAGCATATCGCCTGCCTTTATCAACATCTTCAATTATCTTCTTTCCTTCATCAAGTAATGGAAGTGGAATCTGCAATTCAATTCAAATGGTAATCCAGCTTAATCTTTGATGAAAGACCCTCTAAACTGAAACTGGATGGAAACTAAATACTACTCCAGAGTGAGAAATTCAAACCTTGATCCTCCTCATTCTGTCAGTAAACTTATGATTGAATTCAAAATTCTCTGTCCGATAAACCATTTTTGTATTTGATTCCTTGCTGAGGATCTTGTACTTAGCACATGATAGAGACTGAAGCAATCTAACCAAGTCATCATCCGTCAAGTTTGTCTGAGCAATGATATCGGAATAGTTGAGCCTATCCGCATCATTGAAGAGCATCAAAATTGCTGCCTGTTAACACAAAAATCACAAATCAAAAAACGTATCCTCTATAAAAAATAAAATAAAATAAATATTTAGTACTCTGTTCACTAGCTCCTTATGGCTATACCTGATAAGTCGACACAACCAATTCGATAGTCTTTTGCTCAAACCTGCCATTAAGATGGCACGTTCCCAGTGAAAATATCCATGTGAGTTTTCTGCTATTAGCTTTTCTGTTATAGAAAGACTTGAAAACTTCAACACCTCTAGCCTGAAAGTAAAAGCAGGAGATGAGACTTAAAACTTTCTTGACTAGAAATTTCTTATGCAAATAAATGTAAATCAACACATGACTAAGAAAAATTACTTACCATTTGAAGAGGAAGAATAAGATCACATGACTTATAAGTTGGCCAAAATCCAGTTGTCAGAATATTTACTGTCATATCAAATCCACATTTTATTTGTGGATTGCTTCCAAGATATTCCTCAAAGGATTTTTGGTTATCTTTTGCCAGCGTTATATCTGTGACCTGGAATAGCAGTAAATAGCCATGCTTCAGATAACTGCAGAGATAAATGGGATAATAAACTCAACTAGGTCAACTCACCATTCCCTCCATCTTTGAGGTGAAGTGCCCACCGAATAGCTGTTTCAGTTTGGTTAAGATACTCCTTTCATAATCCTCGCCAGCACTCCTCTCAAAGATAAGACGTCGGGCAAGTTTTTTCCTGCCATGCTTTTAGAAACATCAGTGAAGAAATCAGTAATTGTGATACAACATCAACTGAAAATCAGTTTTACCTGTAGAATTCGGCAAAAAGGTCTTTATCACTATTATATACAAGCAGCTTAACTATCTGCAGAACATAACCGCACAAATTACACTTTGTCAAAATTAGATTCTAACAGGACTTGACAAAGCTAACTATTAGTTGGGGAAGAATCTATAAACTTGTAAATCCACCTTTTCCAGTGTTTCTTCTATAGCTTCATCACTTAGTTTCTCGCTTCCACCCTTCTTGAGAGTGTTGTCACAGAATGTTGCAAGAATTTCTGCACCTGAACAGCCAGCGACTGTTTTATTGCAGAATACCTCAAATGCCTCTTTCATTGCCTGTTTATATAAAATACCAAAAGGATAGATAGAGAGACAAGGAGAATAAAATTATAACTCTTAGATAAAAAGAAACACTTCAATACCAAAAATGAGAAAACAAAAAGTATCTTCACACCAAACCTTGTGAAATAGCGTGTGGTTTTGGAAGCAATCATTCACATAAGCCTCATATTTGCCATGCAGTTCCATAATCTTTCGGATAAGGACCTGAAAAGCACATCCTTAAGAGTCAGCTATTGGCCTTTTTTATTCGTTTCTAATATGACGGGCTGCAAGATGAGAAATTCACCTGTTCTTGTGCGCCACCATTTGCAGTCTGAAGAGAAAACAAGTGTCATCATTCGGGACCAAAATATTAAATTAGAACACATACAGGACACCAAACATATGTTGATTGGATTTAAAACAAATACTTTCCAGGCAAGACCCCATCATTGCAAAGAAATCAACTAGCATTAATTTTGAATGCAACAATTGCACGACAAGATTCTTTATATGCTAAGTATAGTCCAAAAAATTGGAAAGCTTATGGTCATAAACTTGGCGGTTAACGATTCAAATCACATGAGCAAGTTTAACTGTACTGGAATCATTAGAAATGCACCACATCGAAACAGCCATAAAGTAATGAACAATTTCACGAGAATTAAACGGCAACGGGTTGATGCACAATTTACCAACTATCAAATGAATAGAAAAATAATAATAATAAAGTACCTGGTTTCTTGCAGCATCTTCAGCCTGCTGGACCAAGAATTTTCCTTCAGCAGTGATGTGCTGAAAATGGGAGAAAAGCCGTTAGGACCTTAGAGAAGGCAAAAGATATGGTCCATAGTAAATAAATTAAGCAACCTCCTGAAATGCAGCAGCAACAAGTTCCAAGCCTTGAGGTATGTTATCGAAGAGCCTATAAATCCTTGAAAGATCTTCCACCTAAAATGATTCAAACTAATAAATATGCAGAATGGCCGGGGATAACACTGGAGAAAGCTGAAGCAACAGTAAATCATTGGATACCTTTTCATCTCTCAGCAATGCTCGGCATCCTGAATGCTCCATCTCAAACAATTGGTTTGCATACACTGCCAATAACTCATGTCGCACTTTCTAGATGGAGCATAACATAATTAGTGTTAACAACCTTATTAATATTAGAATATCAAAATAACTGTAAACTTATTACTTGTAAGCATATTTGCCAACATTATAAGAAATTAAAAAGAAACAACTGTTCCGAATACATTACATGACAGCAGATACTGCCAATCACTAACCTCTATCAACTTTGACTCGGTGTCTTTGTGCAAGTAGTGCAAAGCTCTATCAGTTTCCTTCTTCAAACATTCCTCTGCCTGCAATTAAACTGAGTTTCATTCTCACCAACATTAACTGCCAAAAATACAAAGAGAAAAAAAAAATCCCACAAAGTACTTGCCTTTATCATGTATTGTGGACAAGAATCATTCAGAATCCATTTTGATGCCTTGCGAGAATAATAAGCACCAGTATCATCGATCATTTTTCCTTCAAAATCTTCAATATACAAATCCATTTCTCCAATTCCCATGTCAACAAAGAGACCTAAAACATTCTTCAGTAATGCTCTATCAATTTGCTCTCCATCACGTTCTTTATTAATCTGATTCACATTGCAAGGAATTTTAATTTCCTCGCGAAAATCAAACTAAAAATCGCATTGGTTTTAACATGCAACCAGCTAATATGACCAACTTACCAGGAGAATTACAGCATCCCTGGCTTTTCCACATACTTGTCTATAAACCTGACACACATTGAAGTGGAAATGGATATTAAAACAACTACATATATACGGCACAGATTAAGATAAGCAAAAGCAGTTTATGTTCTATTCACTCCTGCTTGGCAAAGGAGAATTAAAGAGGACTAAACAAACCAGATCACGGAAGCATGTCAGCCCAGCATCATTGAGCGAAGGTAATGAGTTCCTGGTGACAAAGAATCGATCAAGATAACTGAAGAAGCGTGACAGCCACCTAACCATAATCTTGTGGTTGTTCCATCTCTTCGCTAGCTCCCGCAGCATAAACTCCTCTTGTTTGTCTATTACAGAGGACAATACCTGATAAAGAGCAAGAGAAGAACAGAAGAATTCAACTTAAAGATAGAACATAAAGAAGTAAAAAATAGCAATAGAAACATGATTAATTACAGAAGATTCTTACCGTAGAAGCAATATAAACTTCAAACGACTCCTTGAACTTGTTATAAAGCTGCATGGAATAGTCATTAAAGGACCTATGGGTGCACAAGTTGTAGATAGTTCTGCAGCATATGAACAAATTGTTAATATATCATACGGAAAACATGTATATATAAATTCTTTTCTTCCATAAAGCAACTTTAAATAAAGTTAAAAGAAAAAGTACGTGTAAAGCATTATATAATGTTCTGTAGTAAATTGCTCTGGTTTTCCATCTAAAATCCTCGTCAGCTTGCCAATACCCTCCTGCATGTAGTTCCAATTTTTATCCAACTCAGTAGACTCGGGCGCCATTGTCTCAAGTCAGCTTCTGTCAAAACAAAAAAGAGCAACTTATTCAGAACCAAAAAAGCACTCGACCAAGAAAGGTTTTATGAAGAACTAGCAATTTTAGATAATATGGAAAAGAAAAAAAATCAATATCAACAGGAATAAGACACATAAATCTTATTCAAGCGAAGCTGTTACAAATTTGAGTCACTAAACGCAAAACAAAAGAGTTTCAAAAACATAAAAACATAGCAGATAAGTCCTAAGCAGACTATAAGCGTAAGGAACGCAACGTCGAACCTAAAGAAGAAAGAGCAAGAGCAAAACACAAAAACAAGTCTTTATGAGTAAACCGCATATCATCAAATTCATTACAATGCAGAGAAAGTAAAGAATAATCGAACATCACGCACCAGGAAACACAAAGCAAGAGAAGAAAGCAACGATCTGAAAAGCGTATGTTGGTGGATATACAAACAGAGAGGAAGAAGACTATAATGAGCGGTAGAGACTTCAAGCTAGAGACCACCGGGAGTATATAGACGCACGCTGGTTTAGTTTAGGTGGCATTGGGATTTCATAAATTACTGCGAAATAGTGGATTTTCCTTTTCAAGTTAGGAGAAAAAGAAAAAGAAAAGCAGTCTTTAATAAGGACTTTCCTGTTAGATTAGGACTCCTGTATTTGGATAGACGCTTATAATAGGACTCTTTATGTTGGTAACAGATAACAACGTAAGAAAGAGAGATTTTCAGGACTCGACGCGTCTCGGGCGGAACTAGCTCTCTCCTCGGCCTCTGGGAGGTGCTTTTGAACCTGGGAAAGCAGAGTATACACCTTCTTATCATCGGCGGCGGACCTGATCCAGCTGTAGCTAATATCGACTGTGATCTGGCACTTCCTTCCAAGCTTCTTCAAAACCAGCAAGCTCATCTAATCATGAAAAACCCACAAATTTAATTTAATCCATGAGAACAAAAAAACACAAGGAAAATAAGTATGAAAAAGAAGAAGATGACCAATGCATATCTTCATGAAGATTATGTAAGGTTTGCATGGACTCCTACCTGCAGAAGACAATTCATACTGTTTGAACAACTTGAAGCTCAGAAGCAAAACATTACATCAACAATAAGTTGACTCCAAAACATAACCTTGTTTAGTTCCCCTAGAAACCTTGCTAGTTGGTTGTCCTGTTGAAGTATCTGCTTCTTTGCTCTCTCCAAATGTCACCTAAGCCGCAAAGGCCAACTAAATAGCTCAACATATAACTATGACCATCTTAGAAAATATTTCAAAACAAGATAGCTCACTGCATTCCTTTTTGTGAACCAAGTATGGAAACTCTATTTTTGTCGTGGACGAAGTACAGTAATCTACTAAGCTCCATTCTTTTCGTGGTAGAAGGATAATAACTATGACCACCATGCACTTGATTTTGAAGGGCGCTGTAGTTAGTCACGCTTACAAAGGGCTAAAGCATTTTTGTTGCTCCGATAATGATTTATAGATCAAGTTTAGGTCTTACGATTTAATTTGTGAGGAAAAACAACGCTCTCGCCGTCTCTTGGATTCAAGGTCGTTGCTTAATGTGGGCTTTTTACATAATTGGCGTCACAGTGAACACCATGCGATTCAATGTTAGAGATGCCCCCCGTTGGCTTAGTGACGAGATCAATCAAAGGATTGTGCAAATGGTTTGTTAGTCCTGATCGACTTGGGTGAGGCTGTTGGTCTTTCTTTTTCAGCTCATTTTAGATTTATGATTAAGTCAGTCAATTAAAATTTGATCTTTATAATTATCAACATATTGTAGGAGATTTTTTGATAAATTGTTATTTTTTATTAACTATTTAGGTGCAACTGTCAACTTCTTTTAACTTTCACGTTTCTTTTTCCTAATTTTTTTAATCTTTCTCTTTTCCTCCAAAAATTTCAATATATTTTTAGGTCTCATTTTTTGTTGGCTTGGTTCGAGATTTGTGTGTTTTCTTCTGTTTTCAGGAACTTGTTGACAATTACAAGTAAGTTTAGCCTTGCTTTTAGATGTGTTGAGACGATTAAGATAATTCTTTTTTTGGTGGTTTTTGATTTTTTATATGAGTATGGTAATCTGTTTTCTGTGTAAATTGTTTATGTTTTCTTTGATTTATTGGCTGTTTTATGATCTTATGTGGTTGTTTTACGATCTCCTCTTTCAATCCTAATTTCTCTTTCGATTTTTAGGTATTGCGCTCTTGTCCCACCTGGGTATCTTCGGTTTTTAATTTGTGGTTGTTGGTTTGTAGATTCACTGCCTTTGTACTTCTAAATTGGGTTTTTAGTGTACGAGTCAAATAGCAAGTTCTCATCGTGTCTGGTTTTGAGCTTGGGTAATTATTTTTCTTGGTAGTTGCTAGTTTTGAATTTAGGGTGTTGTTTGTTGTTGTCATCTTGTTATTATCTATTCTCTCCTTAAAGTTGGCTTCTTCAGAGTGATTTCTTCATAAGACTATCTTTTTCGAGATCAAATTTTAAAGCTTTCATCTTCGCCAAGTTTAAAAGTTCAAAGTTTTATCTTTTGATACTTTTAGCTATTTATTTTCACCTTACTTTTGTGATTACTGTGACACTATTTTGTGATTAACTATCGAACGACACTATTTTGTGATTAACTATCAAACTCTTCTTTTGCTTCTCTGTATGGATTATTATTAAAGTCTTTTAGAGGCTCGTTAGGTGTGTCGTCTTTAGCTTATACTGAGCATTAGGACAGGAGTGGTGACTTTGAGCTCTGATGAAAGATCAAGGGTTAGTCCTTCGGTGAGTTTTAGGTTTAGAAGAAAAAAAGATATTGACAGATTACGAATAGGTTCTTGAAACGTCGAGTCCCTAATGGAAAAGTCTTTAAAATTAGTAGAGATTTTAGACAAGTATAAGATTAATATAGCGTGCGATCAGGAGACAAGATGGACGAGGGCTAAAATAAAAGAGATTAATGAGTTTAAACTTTGATACTCAGGGGGTTCGAGACGAAAGAATGAGGTATGTATCTTGGTTGTCAAGAAAATCATACAACATGATGTGGGGGTAAAAAAGACTAATGATAGAATAATGTCCTTAAAGATTGTGGTGAATGGTGTTGTTATAAATGTGGTGTGTACTTATGCACCTCAAGTAGGATTGGACGAACAACTTAAACGTCGTTTCTGGGAAGAGCTAGATGAGACGATTCAGCAAATTTCCATAACGAGGGAGTTATTCTATGAGGAGACTTTAATGGGCATATAGGAGCAACCTCAAATGGTTACTCAAGAACTTATGGGGTTTTCAGGTACAGTGAAAGAATGTTAGCAGAACCACCTTATTAGATTTTGCAGTAGCGTTTCAGTTGATAATAGCCAACTCTTTTTTCAAGAAAAACAAGGAGTACCTGGTGACTTTTAATAACATATCCATGAAGACTCATTCGACTACTTTCTCATAAGGCAGAGTGATCGATTTAGCTGCAATGATTGCAAGGTAATACCTAGTGCTTGTATGTCAACTCAACATAGATTGTTAGTTTTGGAGCTTTCTATTAAGGGCTAGAGAAAGAAGATGAGTCCTAAGAGGTGTACCAAAAATCAAATGGTGGAATTTGAAAGTGAAACAATTTAGGGATAGGGTAATCTATATAGAATAATGGAATTTGGTAGGAGATGCTAACTAGATGTGGGAGATAGTTGTATTTTTTTAAGGAATACAACTATAGAGACTTTGGGTGATTCTAAAGGACCCAAGGGTAGTAAGAGGGAGTCTTAGTGGTGGAATAAAGATGTTCAAAAAAGAGTTAAGCTCAAGAATGATGCCTATATAGCTCTATTGAATAGCACCACAGAAGTGGAGAGAGTTAGTAATAGAGAAAGATATAGACTGGCAAAGAAAGAGGTGAAGATGATAATCGCAGAAGTTAAAAGTAGAGTTTACGAGAATTTATACCAACGATTGGATACTAAAGATGGAGAAAATGATATTTTCAAGTTGTCAAAAGCTAGGGAACAAAAAGCAAACTATTTTTTACCTTTAAGCTTGAGTGGTATCTTCTTGTCACACATAACTCCTGATGTATTTCTCCATTAAGCCACCCTGATCTGAGGCGGTGAACTATGTTTTCATCAATCTCTCTATTATTCTGGATAATAAATCCTAGATATTTAAAACTCTTTTTTTGTGGTATAACTTCTGAACTAGTTTTTACCTCCACATCGGTAACCACTCTTTATCCTAAAAAATTACACTTCATGTACTCAGTCTTAGTCTTATTCAATCTAAAGCTCTTCGATTCTAACGTATCTCTCTAAAGTTCAAGCTTGACATTGACCTCTTCTTTTGTCTCATCCACTAAGACAATGTCATCAACAAACAACATACATCAAGGCACATCCCCTTGGATATTCTTGGTGAGCTCATCAATCACTACTACAAACAGAAAGGGGCTCAAAGAGGACCCTTGGTGTAACCCAATATCTATAAAAAAAATACTCTGTATCTCCTCCTATCGTCATAACTCTAGTTTTTACACCTTCATACATATCCTTAATAATTTGTATATAAGTAATAGGAACCCCCTTGACTCCTCCATATGATTTTCCTTGGTATCCTATCATACGCCTTCTCTAAATCAGTAAAAACTATGTGTAGGTTATGTCGTCTTCCCATGTAGTACTCCATTAACCTCATAAGGAAATGTAAAGTTTGTAATATGGACCTTCCTGACATGAAGCCAAATTGGTTTTTCGAGATAGAAACTTCCTTTCTCATTCTCTTCTCAATCACCTTATCCCATAATTTCATGGTGTGACTAAGTAATTTGATGTCTCTATAGTTGTTACTACTTTAGATGTCCCTTTTGTTCTTGATAAAGAAATTATCATATTAAATCTCCACTCGTCTGAAATTTTGGCAGACTCAATGATCACATTTAAAAGCTTGTCTAGCCAAGTAATACTCTCTTCGCCTAGGCTATTCCAAACCTCTATGGGTATCTCATCAAACTCTACTACCCTACCACTCTTCATCTTCCTCATCATTGTCAGAATTTCATCACTTGTAATTTGTTGACAGCAAGTAAAATTACGAAATATTTCGGATGTGCTAAAGTCATCTAATAATATGCTATCCTCTACGTCTTCATTAAAAGGCTATAGAAATACCTCTTCTATCTTCTTTTGATGTCATTTTCAAAGCATGGACGGCCTAAAACCTCTTCCATTTTCTAAGAGCATGGCTGGCCTAATCCCTAAACGATAGTATTTACCTTTAAGTTTGAGTGATATCTTCTTGTCACACAGAACTCCTGATGCATTTCTCCATTAAGCCACCTTGATCTGATGTGGTGATAGAGCATGGAATATTGACCCATCAAATAAGTACATAGTCATAAGCTAATGGTGACGGAGATGCGGATGTTTCGTTGGATATGCAACCTTACTAGAAGAGATAAACTCAGGAATATGATGGTAAGAAACATATTAAAGGTAGCTAATATTATTGATAAATTAAGAGAGACAAGGCTTAGGTGATTTGAACATGTTAATAGGAGACACCCAGATGCTCCAGTGAGAAGATGCGAGAAGATAGTACTTAGAGATTGTAGGAGAAAAAAAAAGGAGGCCTAAGAAGAATTTATGGAAGGTAATAAAAAATGATATAGCAACGATGGAACTTACCAAAGACATGACCTGCAATAGAAAACTTTGGCGTACTAGGATTCAGATAAATGATTCTTTGTAAGGAGATTCTTGTAGTTATCATAATTACCTAACTTGATTTAGTAGTTATTATTATTATTAATTTTATTTTCTCTCTCTCTCTGTAACGCCCCGATACCCCCTGGAAGGGAACACCGGTGCGCTACTCGGTATCACACTCGATCACTCACACTCACAGC
>JANIMX020000533.1:204161-214636 GCA_024582655.2 Erythroxylum kunthianum
AATAAAAATTAATTAATTTATTTAAATTTATAAAAACTGATTAGTCTAATTAATAAACTGAACGATTTTTAACAACAAAAATTATTAAATTAAATCAAACCTGAATATTGAAAATCGAACAAAAAATTAATCGGTTCAAAATATTTACTATTAAACTGGTTTAATTTTTAAAACGTTGATTTTATTATGATGCAAGCAAGATTTGTTCATTTAAACTTTATTTTATAATAGACAGCGCGCATGATGACACAACATAATTTGCCAATAGGATGTCAAATTTCTAAAACAAGGATTTCGTCAATAATGTAAAGCCATCTTAATAATTATCAGGGGGTTTAGAAAATTCTGAGACAATTAATAGCAGAAAACATAGGAAAGTGAAATGATATGCTTGCTACTTCTCCTTTAAACTTCTAATAAGAAACCAAAAAGCTATTGATTCAATATTCTGTGCAGCCATGTACATGGGTATTTGATGCTTCTATCATGCAATCTCCGTATAACTATTTAGCATCACATAGACCAGTTCCTTCATCACAGAAGCCGTCACGATCAAGCAGTTTCTGAGGTGGAGCACTCAAAAGAGGAGAAGATGGACTACCATAGGCATTTCTCCTCTTATTTCCACAACCTAAGCTTACTCTGGTGCTCACTCCAGTCATAGGATTTGTGCCATTTGCGTACTTGCAGAGAGCCTGAACTCAAACCTTAAAGTCAATACCATATACCAAGGAAAAAACCAACTTGTTTCCATAAAGATAAGAGAACATTTAGAGGCATATTCAAGATCCCAATTTGTGGTTTATATAACAGAAAATACCAAATAGTGCAAGTACCTTGAACCATTCTAAGCAACCTTGCGTGTTGAATTTGAAAGATAAATAACCAGCAATCCAGAATGATCAACAAAGATACGCTTATGCAGAATTGTAATCTTGAGGAATGGACAACTTCATGATCTAACAACTCGAGAGTTGCTCAGTTCAAGTTTGTAGTATTCAACAGCAAATTTAGAGGGTTACTTTCAAGGCCAGAACCAAGAAGTGCACATAAAGGCAACTTTAAGGCTAGATACTTGGTAGCATAACAAGCTTGTAACAGCAGATACAGTATTTTTTTTTATGTAAACACAACAATTTCTGCGTTGGGAAAATGTACCACTAAAAGCTTTCCAGATATTTCATTGTTCCATTAGAAATAGAGTTTCATAACAGTTGAACGACCAATACATGCCAAACGCAAAAACAGTGCTACACTGAAAACCATATAATTTCAGCAGAACCATAAAATTGTTCATGACAAATTTCTAGTTACCGTTTCCATCTTTCCATAACAGTTAAAAGTCTAGAGCAATTTCCATGTTCCTAAAAGAAATCATGGACTTCCCCGAACAACCCAAAATTTAACCACTTTAATGTAGTCTCATAGAGGGAGTTTTTGTCAACAATTATTTCTCATCAAAGTCAATTATCAGAAAGAATCGCATATTAATGAACTTCAATTCTGATTAACAAGTTTGCATAGTGCTCAAGTCTCCAACAGTAAGACATCCACAACACGGATCATCCTACATGTTTTTCACGAGGATATACAACTCAAGGAGGCATTTTTCAACTCCCAAGCCATACATTATAATTAGTCTTGCCAGCATATCTTGACTTTGCTCATCATGGCCAACATCATAGAAGAAAATATTTACCTTTGTTTGATGATCAGGGATCTAACTACGAAATTGACCCAGCTAAAAAGCTGGATTACAATGACAGAGAAACATAACAGAGCTACTAAACAAACAGGGGAGACAATATCAAATTTAATCTCTTTACTGACTCTCCAGATCATAAGTCAAAGTTACTCCAATTAGCCTTATCAATCTCCACTCTCTTAAAATTTAATTTCCTCTTCTACTGTGCCTAGGTCCATCATGCATAAAAATTGTTTTATATGGTAGAATGAGCATAGTATAGCCTTAAGTATGAAAGGCAGCCAATGAAGCTTAATAGTTGTTGCCATTGAGTGAATGTTACACTCCAATTAGTTGGTCTAGTTCCTTTCCACTTTCCAAGCCATAGCTCAGAAGAATACAGCCCAACTTGCTGAATAAGAACAGTAGTTATTATTCTGAAGTTCAAAATCTAATTCTCTCTGTTTCTGGCTGATGCTAGGGAACACTTAAATAAAAGTGAACTAGCTAGTAACATATCACACTTACAAGAACCAAATAATGACTCTTGAATAGTATCATAGGAATCGAATGCGAGAAACACTTCTTATCAAATCACTGAGGTGAAACCTTAATGGATATATTATATAAAAGAACCTGTTTCTGGGGAAGATCCAAAACAGCATCACTGAAATCAGCTCCTTCTATAACGGCACCTCCAAGATCACTTCGAGTAAGTACTGATCTAACAAGAACAGCATTGGTGAGGTTAGCTTCATTCAGGACCTGCAAATATATGTTATCATACATTAAAACAAGTCATCTCAACTAATCTAAAAACACCAGATATAAGATGAAATTTTAGTTTTCCAACTTCCTTAAACCACATATGCATAAAAAACAGTTTCAGTCATACCATGCGATCCATCAATGTGTCACTCAAATCCGCACCTGTTAATTGCCAAAAGGAAAAAATATATATTCATTACTCGCACCTTACTAAAATTATGCATTACATCCGTGATCATAACATAGAGAACAAACCAAACAAAAGTTTAAACATTTCGTTAACCAAGAATTTATGTTTAGTTTCTCATGTTGTCATTGATTTACTCACAAATCAGAATCCAAATCCCAAAAGAATACAATTTTGGATTCCTTTGACTGCTACGGGCCCCATATAAATCAGAATACAAGTCCCAAAATGATACAATCCTCGAATTCCCCCACTTTTTTTTTTCTACAGGTTCCACTTATTTCGATGACTGCCAAGCTAGTTGTTGCTTCTTGAATTTTATCGACTGACCTCTTGCAATCTTAACTGTTGTTAATGTTTTGTTAGTGATGTAACATAACATAACCTGACCAGTTGTCCATACAATCAGTTAATATTCCAGTTGTTTCATTGACACCACAGAATTTATTGTTGCAACCTAGATAACCCCATCTATAAAATTTTGCATCAAGAACATAATTCACACCATTGTTAGATCAAACGCTACAACATGACATTAAATTTGTGTTGCTCCGTATACCACATGGGTTTGGTGCCTGAGATGTTAATAGATGAGAAACTATTGCCTCAATTCGGTCCTGGGAAACTATAACTTTCTAAGTAGGAAGAACTATGGAAGAACGAAGTGGAAAAAGGTTGCTCATATTATTATGTAATCATAGAATATATCAAGTAAATGTGCGGAATATTTCATGGATTCAGAGAAAGGCAAATACGACCCTATCTTGGAGATTCAGATGACGGTACTCAATATGAACGGTGCCTCTCTTGATATTTTGGAGGAGTGCATACAGAAGAGAAAGCTTGCTATCTGTGAGTTTCCGAAAGTTGGGGTCCTCTCACAGAAACTTCTGGTGAATTGCTTAAGAAACTGACTGATCTAGACGTGCCAGTCTTTATAACATGATTCTGACGGGAAGGGGAAGATGACTTCCTTTGAGGAGAAGGTTGAGCTCAAATCAGTAGCAAATGTCACTTCAACACTAATAAGTTTGACAAAGGATAATGCAGGATTGCTCTAGCCATCAAAGATAGTCCATGAAGCTACCAGTGTACCAAAGAAAGCCATGAAGGTTGTGACTAATCAACCTAGGAGAAGAATCTCAGCCATTCAAAATTCCCCTTAAGGTTGTGGTACAGAGACTGAACTGGTTAATAAAGAAGTTCCTTTGGGATTGGAGAGACTCCAACAGATATCTGACGTTGCAAGTACATCAGTGGAAAAGGAGGGAGGTGGAATTCTGAGTGAAAGGTGCCAAAGGACCTCAACAAATATTTGTGACCTAATTCAGCCAATGACTGAGAGCGTGGAGTTTGATGAGGACAAGGAGAAACAGAGAAAAGATGGCATGGGAAAAAGTATTGGGGAGACATCAACAGGTCAATGTCCGAACATATGCCTGTCACGCGAAGAGGTCCCTGCTAAGTCAGAATTCCCATTTCATCGGAAGACAGTGCAGGCTCTGATGGCAGCACCAAACTGTCCTTGGAAGAAAAGGACAACCTTTACAAGTATTCATGACCATAAAGTCATTCAACCAATGACTAAATGCCTGGACTTTGATATGGACAAGGGAAAACAGCAGAAAGATCGCATGGAAAAAGGCACAGGGAAGACATTATAAGGCCAATGTTTAAGCATATGCCTATCACAAGAGGAGAACCTTCCTAAGTTTGAGTTTCCTTCTCATAGGATGATAGTACAGGCACTGATGGCGGCTCCAAATTGTCCATAGATACAAAAAGGCAAGGGCATCCATCTCAGGAAATAAATCCAAAAAGTTATCAAACATCAAATTGGAAGGTTGACTGGATTTCTTGCAGAAGTTTGCTTGCGGTGCTTAGATGTAAGCAAAGGAACAAAAGTGCGTAATACAATAGGAATATGTCACCTACTGACTTTTTGCTATTACTACGTCAACAAGATGTACAATGACAACTAGTTCATACCTGAAAAATTTGCCTTGTATGCCACAGCTTTCTCCAAGTATGCACCGTTGAAAGTTGAACCACTAAAATCTGATTCTCTCATATCAGCAGCTGTGAAATTGGCTCTTCTGTATCAGCCATGAGATTAATTAAGCACACACAAAAACGCAGTTGAAACTTTTAAACTCAATGAAAAACTAAATGGATTCAAGGCACAATTCAGAATAGATTATTCTCGTAGCTTACTTCCATTAGATCCCTTACATTTACTTCACAACTTCTGCTTTCTTCATGCATGATTTTGGATTACAATTTAATCAGTTAATAGCAAGAAATGCATTTAGAGACGACAGGAAAGTAAAATCTATCTGTAATTATAGGTTGTAACGAAAGGAGGAAAGGGATTACTTTCTTGATACTTAGGTCTTGAAATATTCTAACAGTTACATATTCTTATCTCTACAATCTGTTACATTGGTCTGTAAGTTCACTTACTTTTGTTTAGTTAAATTTTTTTTTTTTTTGAAACATCGTATACTTGGTGAAGTTAAACGTTAGCTATACTCTCCATTTCTGTGTTACATATATAGTATTAGGTGTTTCCAGATAGATTCTCAATCAGAATTAATAGAAAATGATTACCTTAAATTCTCATTCACATGAACTGCCTTCCTGCATAACCAATAAACAGCAATAAAAGGAGCTAATTTAGTCATTCGCATTACAAATTTACTTAGGACAACACAAATGTTGTTATGAGAAAAACAAACCTGAGATCTGCAGAACCGAACTGAGCCGCTGAACCAATACCAAACTCACCGCGAGTGGCTGCTTCGAACTTGTTAAGGTCCGCAACAGCAGGAAAGCCAGAGCCAAAGGTAACGACCGCAGCTGCCAATGCAGTAGAAACCACTGTCCTCCAGTTCAAGGATTTTGAATTGCCCACCTCATCTCTGTTTCTACAACAGTCTACCTTTTCAAGGAAAATTCAGTTAGATGGAAGCAAAATGAAGTACATGTATCAAACACTTTAAAAGAAAATTAGCAAATTTTTAGTTACCGAGAGAAAGGTTTTGTCTTTCCAAGTGAAATTGACAAACTATAGACGAAGGCTTGGAGAGGGAGGAAAAATGGTATGGAGATATTGAAGACAAAGAAGTGGAGACGTTAAAGGCTTTAATGGTTAGTGGGGAGATAGACGTTAAAGCCATTACAAAATAGCAGTTTTCGAGCGACCAAGAGAAGATAACAGGGGGTACTTTGAGGTAGGCAGGGAAATGGATAAGAGAGAGATTTTTGTTATCATTGTGAGATGGAAAGCATGGTTGGCCTTATCTGCTTCAACCACTGTTTTTTTCCATCACCATTCACCACGTGTTGCTGTATTTCTTCAGAAGATGGGCTTGGTTTGTGGGCATCGTCTCAATAAAAGTGTTGTTGGACTAGGGGCTATTGAGCTTTGATGGTCTTACTCTGGTGCTTTGGTTCTAGGCCTTTAATTATGACATGGATGGAGCAAGCCAATTCAGGCCTTCTTCAACCACTTAGTTAAGCTTCACCGGTTTCGTAGCGATTCTCATTATGGTCTATTCGAGTAATTACTATTTGCAGTGGTTAATCTGTTCTCTGATACCAGAATCAGTTAACTACTATAAGTTATTTGGGAAGAGTTCATTTCTCTTTTTCTTTGCTTGAAACTCTCCATTTAACTATACAGCATGTGTTTTCTCATACTATTTGCTGACACGAACCCAAGTGTAAGACTTGAAGATACAGTACATAGTCAAAAGGACAGATTTCAAGCAACAAGGAAACTGGGAAGAGTGGATTTTCGTGTGGTAGGGGTGAGAAGGGGTTCCATATACATGTCTGTAAATAAGTATTCAGTTTAGATAATATAATAATTCAGCAACAGAAGTGAAAAAGCAGGTCTAAATGTCTCTGTACTGATGACTTAAGTTGTGTTCCTTGTCTTTATCCAGCTTGAAACAAAGCTATCAGATCATCAGACTGATGGATTAAAGGTGGAAAAGATATGTGTGTCCCCTGAAACCCATCCAATTCTGTGGGCCACATGCATGTCATATATTGTGTGGTTCAAAGAGAACAACAAACCCTTTACAATCTCCATGCACCAAACGCATAGAGGTTTAGTTCTTGGAGGGTGGGGTTACCTTAGCTCAAGATAAAAGGCTAAACGATCAGGAATATATCATGTATGATCAGCTCAATGGCCTCTCTATTCTTGAAGTTGGTACGATTATGGAACACCGGGGATCGGGGTAGGTTAAGCCACAACCCACATCAATGAGTTGTGGAGGCCAAGAAATTATCAGACACCAAATTCAATCTCTTCTTTTATCGAGAAAGAGTTGAGAGCTGAAAGCTGAGAGCTGAGAGAGAGGCATCTTCATATCCCCACAAACAACAACAAATAACTCCTACCCTACCAGGCTTTTCACAGTTTTAGCTGAGAGAGAAGGATCTTCATATCCCCACAAACAACAACAAATAACTCCTACCCTACCAGGCTTTTCACAGTTTTAACTTCTCCATGTCCATGCGATAGCATCAGGTTGAGTATACATGGCCTCACTGGTAGAGATCCTTCAAATTAAAGCGTTAAAACTGACTAAACTATTAATTTATAATTAATTAAAATATTAAAACTATTGATTTTATTAAGTAATATCTTTTATTCAAATCGTTAAATAGAACCTAACCTCATTAGATAAATTAATTATCAATATGTAGATAGTCCATCTAACACACTCACTCCAAAAACAATTTTATTTCTAGTTTGAATAAACCCATAAATTTAAATTCATAACACAATTAATTTTTAAATAAAAACATGAGACATTGAGGAACTGAAAAGTGGGGAAAAAAAGAGATCTGTCAATTTTCTTTACTTAATATAAGACCTCTATTTTATTTTTCACAATAAAGAAAATTTAAATATAAATAAAATTATAAATAATTTTATAAAGTTAAAAGTTGGTTCAAATGTAATTTTAAGTTTTATATTAATAACAAATTTTGAACAAAAAAAATAAAGTGGAAATCAACTATTAGGAATTATTTTCTATGTAGTACTAAAAGTTTTACATAATTCTTACTTTTATTCTTAAAAGTGACTGATATTAAAATGTGCACCAATTAGTACATGCTTTTCTAATTTTTGTCAATCTTTTATACTTTTGTTAATGTATTTAAAAAGCAATTACAGTTGCCTCCACTATAATATTTTAGTTCATAAAAATCAACTTTTATGGTTTATATTAATCAAAATCTTCACTTTAGTTTATATAAATTATACTTTTTAACCAATATATTTTATAAAAAAATGAATGATAAATTTGGCGATTGAGTTTAAACATTCCAACCCTCTTAATCAAATTATATAACTTTAATTTTTATATTGTTTAATTTTGATGAAAAAATAAAACTGCCTATTACACACCCAAGCATCAATGTATGACCATGCATGTAGCGGCAAAAGTTTCTTATGGAGTAATTAACATAAAAAAAATCAAAACACAAATTTTTATTTCCACTTTGTGTCCATTTGTCTACCTTAAATTAATTTTTATATTTTCTATCCATAAAAATTTATCATATTAAGTTAATAACGTAAAAAATCACAAACCATAATAAACTCTTTTTTTTTGCTTCATAAAAATTGGGTGAGGGGCATCAATTATACGCAGTATTCTCCTTGTATTTTTTTACAAAGATTTGATTCAGATATATATAACCTTCTAGTCACAAAAAAATAACTTTATCGGTTGCTTCAAAGTTTGCCCTCTAAATTTTATTAAATTAAACTTTTTAAGTTAAATATTATTTAAACATGAGTAAAGGATTTAAATTTTACTCTCCATCACACTTATAACTGCAATTTTTTTCATATTGCAATTTGAAAGGGCTCTAGCGTCAGGTTTTGATCCTACACAAAAATGGTTGATGTTCTTATTTTTCCTGTAAGATAAGCCCTAGGGTTTCGTCTGTCGTCGTAATACATTACTACCCACATAGATATCAAGTACGTCATTTGGAATATGTGCGATATCATAACCATTCTCATCTCCCACGTCATTCTTCCCTTCCTTTTTTGCCCATCATCACTGGTCCTCATTTACGAATTACGACCGTATCTAACTACGTATAGCTCATCTAAGGCTAGCTAGCTAGCTAGCTAATGTACTTTACCAGTTATTTGTCTAAATGGTATCAATTTGGGTGGTCACAATAGAACTAAAGTTTCTAACTTCTTTATCCTTTTTGTGTAAAGACCTAACTTGTTAAAGAATGTACTTTGCTATAGGGACTTACATGCGACTGCTTTACAATTTGTTGTTTAATAGCTAGAATTAGTGTAGAGTTAATTACATATCACGAAAATATTTTATCAGTCATGGCAATTTCATCTCTCACCAGTTACCACCTCAATAAACTTCAGTCATCCGTAGTCATCGTCTCCATCTCATAAATCAACATCATCCATGTTTACTACCCATGCCTATATAGATTGAACCTCTTTTTTAAAGCTAAAAAAAAACGGCAACAGAAAGATGAACATCCTGTTATGATCCCAATCTGCAGAAAAAAAAAAATCACTGTGTACTGTTGGGCCCCTAATATCAAATTCTACGAGAGGAACTTGATGTAAAAAGCAAGATAAAAGTGTGTAGTTTAATCCAAGTTGCTGCTTTTTGGACACGAATCACATCGTTCAACTACTATTCGGATAGTTGCTTTGGTTTTAAAGCTTTAAAGGCAGCTAATTCTTGAAATTTTATGGTTAGTGTAATATATGTATGGCTTGTATATACATAGAAGTAATTATGAAAAAATTTGGAAAAAAGTGGGTATTTTCATAAAAGTTATTAAATGAACACGATTTAAGACATGAATATAATTCAAGGCGTATTATATCATAGAATTAAGAGGTAAAGACAAAGGTTGAAGATACGAATATATTAGTATGGCAAAGGTGTTCTTGTAGAAGGTACAATATGAGATACGACTATGTTCATGAGTGTAGAAAAAAGAAGGATTTGCGGTCTGAGACACGAGTGCACTAGAACCCGTGTCATGTTATGGAAAGAGATAATGAGATTCATGACTTGAGACATGGTTATAGCTAAGTTGTATCCATGACATACAACTTTATATGGAAACATGTTTTTTTGTAGATTTTAAACTATAGAATAGTATTAGTTAGATGAAATCTATAATATTTAAGTAAGTTATTGATCAATATGGTGAAATCAGTTGCTATATAGCTTCCAAGAACGTAGACACTCCCAATTAGTCGCTCTTAGAATCATTCGACTATATCTAGCAGACGAGATCATTTATCACGTTATAGAGATTGCATTCCCTATGAATATATGAAAGAAGCTAAAGAATCAATGCATGGTGAAGTTTCTCACAAATAAATTGTATATGAAATAAAGACTATATAGATTGAAGTGCAGGAGTTAACAAATCTAGACGCTACAACAAAGTTAAACTATATACGACACTTTTAGAAATTGTCGCCAATAGATTTTGGCTACGTTTTGTTTTTGTAGCCAAAAACTATTAGGTACGTTTTGAAAAATCGTCGTCAATAATTTTGGCTACATTTTTTAACTAAATACTATTAGCTACATTTTCATAATCATAGCCAAAAGTATTTAACTACATTTTTAAAAACTTAGGCAAATATTTTTTATCTACATTTTAACCAAATGTTATACAATTTTGAAATAAATTATTTGTTATTTTTAATCCATATTATTGTATATAATGTAACGATATATTTTTATTGTATATTTATTATACAAATAAATTGTATAAAAATATTATTAATTCAAAATA
>JANIMX020000533.1:238142-252228 GCA_024582655.2 Erythroxylum kunthianum
GGAAAGAAACCAGTGGAGATGAAGGATGATGAATAGATCCTTCTCGATAGACAAGCCCTCGATGTTATTCGATTGACGTTATCCCGTAATGTTGCTTTCAACATTGCAAAGGAAAAGACAACGGCGAGTCTTATGATGACTCTTTCAAGCATGTACGAAAATGCGTCAGCCTCAGGCAAAGTTCATGTGATGAGGCGGTTGTTTACGTTGAGGATGATAGAAGGCGCATCAGTGGCACAACATCTCAATGAACTCAACATCGTAACAACCTAGTTGAGTTCAGTTGGAATCGGATTTGATGATGAGGTACGAGCATTGATACTTTTGTCTTCTCTACCAGAAAGTTGGAATGTTACTTTCACGGCTGTGAGTAGCTCAATACGAAGCAATAAGTTAAAATTTGACGATGTTCGTGATCTAATTCTCATTGAAGAGATCTGACACAGAGATTCGGGTGAATCTTCAACCTCTTCAGTATTGCCTACAGAGTCAAAAGGAAGAAATTCAACGAAAGGAAATGGATGCAACAAATCAAAGGGCAGGTGGTCTAAATCAAGAAATGATTATAGTTCTCACAGCTCCAACTCTAAGACTATCGAGTGTTGGAATTGTGGGAAGACCGAGCACTACAAAAATCATTGCAAGAGTGCACCAAAGAATCAGGAGGCAAAGGACAAGAAAAATGTTGCTTCCACCTCAAGAGGAGGTGATGCATTGATATGTTCTTTATAGAGCAAGGAATAGTCTTGGGTATTAGACTCTGGAGCATCCTTCCATGCCACTTTGCAGAAAGAATTATTCTAGAATTATGTCTCTGGAAACCTCGGTAAAGTTTACTAACGAGCAATCTTGTGAGAATGTGGGTAAATGTGTAGTGAAGATTAAGTTGAACGGGTCTGTATAGGAATTAAAAAATGTCAAACATATTTCCAACCTAACGAAGATATTAATCTCAGAAAGCCAGTTGGCCAGTGATAGCTACACAACAGTCTTCCACAATGATCATTGGAAGATTTTAAAAGGTGCAATGATGATTGCTCGTAGTAAAAAGAGTGGTACTCTATATAAGACAGCAAAAGCATATCATTTGATTGCAGTTGTAGCAAATGAAAATCTCAATCTATGGCACTAGATACTAGGCCATATGAGTGAGAAAGGGATGAATATCATGCACTCAAAGGGCAAACTACCAGGTCTTCGGTCAGTAGAAATTGACATATGTGAAGACTGTATACTTGAAAAGCAGAAACGAGTCAGCTTTAAAACAAGTGGAAGAACCCCAAAGAATGAGAGACTCGATCTTGTTCACTTTAATGTTTAGGGTCCAATGACTGTCTTATCCATTGGTGGGAAGCAATAATTTGTGACTTTTATCGATGATCACTCTAGGAAGGTACGGGTATACTTTATGAAACATAAATCTAAAGTATTTGAGGCTTTCAAGATATGGAAAGCCATGATAGAAAACAAGACATGGTTGAAGATCAAAAAGGTCAGAACCAATAATGGTGGTGAATATGAAGACACTAGATTTAAGAAGTTTTGCTATAAGCATAGGAACATAATGGAGAGGACCGTGCCGAGTATGTCTCAACACAATGGTGTAGTTAAGCGTATGAATCGAACGTTGACTAAAATAGCCAAAAACTTGCGTGTGCACTCAGGCTTATCGAAGCAATTCTGGGCAGAAGCAGTCAACACAACAACTTACTTGATCAACTAAGGTTCATAAGTACCATTGGAACACAAAATACCAGAAGAGGTATGGAGCGGAAAAGAGGTAAAACTCTCACATCTTAAAGTTTTTGGTTGTGTAGCATATGTGCACATCAATGATCAAGGTAGGAATAATCTTGATCCCAAATCAAAGAAGTGCACTTTCATCGTTTATAGTGAGGATGAGTTTGGATACTGCCTATGGGACGATGAAAACATAAAGATGATCCGCAGTAGAGATGTGATCTTTAACAAAAGAGTGATGTACAAGGACAAGCAAAACACAGACGCCAACAACTCATAATAGAGTGGGATAATGTATGCAGAGGTGGACGATGTCCCAGAAAGTCCTATAGTTGAGAATCCTCAGTTAGAGGAATCAATTGAACAAAGCAGTGAGTAGCATTCTGACATACCAGAGCCTCCTACTCCAACTCCTGTATTGAGAAGGCCTTTCCGACCTCACATGCCTAAAAGGAGATACATGGACTACATGTTGTTGACTGGTGGAGGGGAGCCTGAAGATTATGTAAAAGCATGCCAGATCGTGGATGCCAGCAAGTGGGAGCTTGCCATGAAAGACAAGATGAAATCTTTGATCTCCAATCAAAAATGGGAACTAACTGAGTTACCTATGGGAAAAAAGGCACTTTATAACAAATGGGTGTATCGACTGAAGGAGGATCATGATGGCTCCAAGAGATACAAAGTCCGACTAGTTGTCAAAGGATTTCAGCAAAAGGAAGGAGTTGACTACACTGAAATTTTTGCTCCAGTTGTGAAGCTCAATACTATCAGGTCCACCTTAAATATTGTTGCCAGTGAAGAGCTCCACCTTGAGCAATTGGATATGAAGATTGCGTTTCTTTATGGAAACTTAGATGAGGAGATCTACATGAACCAACCTAAAGGTTTCTCAGAAAAAGGGAAAAATAATATGGTGCAAAGATTAAAGAAGAGCTTGTATGGTCTAAAATAAGCTCTATAACAGTGGTACAGGAAGTTTGAAAGCTTCATGCACAAAGAAGGTTTCCATAAGTGCAACGCCGACTACTATTGTCTCTTCAAGAGATATAAGTCCAGTTATATCATTTTGCTACTTTATGTCGATGATATGCTAGTATCAGGTTCATATATAGACGAGATCAAATACTTGAAGATGAAGTTTTCAAAAGAATTTGACATGAAGGACTTGGGTCCAGCAAAGAAGTTCCTTGGAATCCAAATCACGAGAGATAAGCAAAGAGGAATTTTGTAGTTATCTCAGGCAGAGTACATCAACTGTGTTTTGCAAAGATTCAACATAGGCGACGCCAAGCCGGTTAGCATAACTTTGGCCAGTCATTTTTGCCTATCCAAGGATCAATTCCCTCATACGAAGGAAGAAAGAGAATTCATGGTTAAGTTTTCGTATGCTTCAGCCTTCGAAAGTTTGATGTACGCGATGGTCTGTATAAGGCCAGACTTTGGCCATGTAGTGGGAGTTGAAAGTAAGTTTATGTCAAATCTAGGTTAAGCTCATTGGGAAGTAGTTAAGTAGATTTTGAGGTATCTACGAGACACCACAGAGAACTGTTTGTACTTTGGTAAAGGAAAATTAAAAGTACAAGGCTATGTAGATGCAGACTTTGGTGGTGAAGTCGATCACCGAAAAAGTACCACTGGTTACATTTTCACTCTTGGTACTACAATTGTTAGTTGGATGACGCGGATACAGAAGATTGATGATTTATCCACAATAGAGGTTAAGTATGTAGCAGTAACAAAAGCCAGTAAAGAGTTGATATGGCTTCAAAGATTGTTAACAGAGTTAGGATTCATCTAGGAGAAGAGTGTTTTGCACAGTGATAGTCAGAGTGCGATACATCTAGCAAAGAACTCAACATTTCATTCCAAAATAAAACACATTGGTCTCCATTATCACTTTATTAGATCTATGCTTGAGGATGAGGTGCTAATAATGAGAAAGATCCTAGGAATTAAGAACCACCCAGCAAACAAGTTGACAAAGGTAGTAACCATCAACAAATTGAAGTTGTGCTCAACTTCAGTTGGCTTACTAAAATAACAGACTAGATAAGGTTGTTGCATTAATCGAGGTGTGAAGACATATTAAAATTAGTCTTCATATAGGATATTGTTAGTCAAAATTGGAGGCCACCCATAGGAATAAGAAAAAGGATTTGTCAAACATTTTAGGCCACCAATGGAAACAAGAAGAAGGGATTGTCAAACATTGTAAGCCAATTTTCACCTATAAATAGATGTCGATGGAGGAAAGAAATTATGTCAAGCTTATGAAAGTGTATTCCCATCGTAAGAGATTTCTAAAGCTTAGAAAGAAAAGCTTTAGTGAGATATAAAATCATTGTGAGAGAAATCTCTGGGTGTAATTGGGTTGTGGGTTGTGAGTGTTTGTAAATACTATGTATTTTTTTTCAAAGAAAAGGTCTGCAACAACCCGGAGACATATGTATTATTGGCCAAATTCTGTTATCAATTTTGTGTGTTATTATTCTGTATTTTTCGCTTCTACTAATAAGATGCATTTATGTAGTTTCCTAACAGGTAGTTAGTATAAAATAAATTGATGCGATGCAAGAATTGTTTTTCTCTGCTTCAGTTTGATAAGGATATAAGCTTGGTTTAAATATACATGATAACAAATATGGAAAGGCATTAATGTTCTAAACTATAGCAATTTGTACAATTGAATTCCATGACCTTAAGATTACATCTTGATTTGTTGATGAGTGATTTCAGCATCAGATAGAAGGAGAGTGATTTGTTCTGATAGGTTTTGATTTAGGAGCTAGAGTTATTATACAATTACCCTTAACATGCCCTCGTAAGATAAGTGTGCCATCAAGAACACCTATCTTGAACCGAAGAGTAGAAAATCAAGGACCAAGTAAGGGCTTGGGTAATAAATTTGTCATTTGATCTTGAGATGAAAATTTTGAAACTACAACTTATCCTTTAGCAGCTCTACGAACAAAATGATAATCTATGGTTATGTGTTCCATTTTGAAGTGAAACACTAGATTTTCACAAACATATTTAGCATCTATATTATCATGATGGACTATTGGTGTGGAAGGTAGTGAAATGCCCAACTCAGATAGGAAGGATTGAACCTAAGCAAGCTTAAAAATAGTGATTGTAACATCATGATAATCATCTTCGATAAATTTGTATGCAACACTCTTTTATTTTTTAGAACATCAGGAAATTAGATTATCACCCAAATAAATGATATAAGAAGTGGTTGAAGTATCGTCATCACAATTCTTGCCTAATTGACATTAAAGAATGCATATAGATGAGGAGACAACTGGAGTCATAAAGACAAACCATGATGAAAAGAACCCTTAAGGTAATCAAAGACCTTTTTAAGAGATGCAACGTGAGAAACAATCGGGCGGTGAATAAATTTCGATAATTTATTCACAACAAAGGCAATTTCATAACATGTTATAGAAATATATTGGAGACCACCAATGTGCTACCTATATATATAATGACATTAATTACAACTAAACCATTATAGAGTTCCAATAAGGTAGAAGTAGACATTGGTGTAGTGGTAACTTTAGCACGATCCATATTTGCTTTCTCAAGAAAATATCGAATATATTGTTGTTAAGATGAAAAGATACCATCTTTGGTTAAAACAACCTCCACTCTTAAAAAAAATTAAGTTACCAAGATCCTTTGCAGAGAACTTATGAGAGAGTGTTGTAACAAAATCTTTTATAAAAGAATAATTATTTCCTGTAGGGATTAAATCATCTACATAAACCAGAAAACAAAAGGTGATATTATCATGAGCATATATGAAAATAGAGTTGATAAATTTAGATTGGATAAAGTCATACTGTCGAACACAATTACTCAACGCTTTATACCAAGTTTGAGGAGCCTGCTTGAATCCACCAATCGCTTTCTTAAAGTGGCATTCATATGTAGGTAAATATGGATCAATGACAAGATGGTCATTTAAAACTGCAATGTTCACATCTAGTTAATGCAAGCACCAACCTTTAATAAGTTCCAAAATGAGAATAAAATGAACAATAACTAGTTTTACTATTA
Organism: Erythroxylum kunthianum; assembly: GCA_024582655.2. Lineage (NCBI taxonomy): Eukaryota > Viridiplantae > Streptophyta > Magnoliopsida > Malpighiales > Erythroxylaceae > Erythroxylum > Erythroxylum kunthianum. Next base: position 243,954 of record JANIMX020000533.1, read on the forward strand.
GACTAATCATCTCCTTATAATCTACTCCTGGATATTGATGAAAGCCTTTAATAACAAGCCTAGCTTTGAAGTGAGAGATACTGCCATCACTCTTATGTTTGATGCAAAATACTCATTTGCATCCAATAACATGTTGGTCATCTTTATGGGGGACAAGTTCCTATATCCTATTACACATGAGAGCAATGAATTCATTGGAAAAAGCTTTAAGCAATTGAGGATCTTGCATTACTTGAGACATACGCATTGGTTCCAATAGGGATGAAAATGGATAATTAGTGACTTTAAATAGGCTTTTAGGCTTGAAAAATATTATTTTGAGAGCGAGTGATCATTGGATTAGTGTGATAAGGTAGAAAATTATGTGGGAGTTATACAAAGGTGGAAAGGTATAATAATGAGTCAAGGGTGTTCTATAGAAGTAGGGGTGGAAGAATTTGAAAGGATGGGAGAAGTAGATAGAGTTGAACAACTTACATGACAATCTTAAGGATCATAGCATGACATTTATGATGCCTCTAACACAAGTTCGTCTAAAGATGTTGTAGCATTAACTACAAAGTGTGAATCTTAGAAAGAAATGATGGAGTATACCAAAGGTGAGAGGAAGATTGTGGTTTTACAGAGTTGCTAGGAGCATGTGTTTTAAAAGAAAAAGTTGACTCATCAAAGGTGACATAAAAACTTTGCTAGTGGAGGGATCAAAACACTTATAGGCACTTTAGTGAAAAGATTATCCAATAAACACACATGGTTTAGATTTTAAACTTGAGGTCTAATTTTATTTTGGCATAAGGTTTTAACGAGGAAAGTAAAGACAACCAAATAACTTGAGTTTCAAATAATTTGGTTTTTCTTTAATCAGTGCTTTATATAGATATTTGTGGTTGAGGAAGGGTGTGGATAATCTATTTATGAGATAAACATGTATTTGAAATGCATATGACCAATAGGAGGAAGGCATGAAGGCTTGATGTAAAAGAGTGAGACCTATTTCTGTAATATGTTGATCGTGTTGTTCAGTTGAGTCGTTGTATTGTGGTATATGAGGTAGTTTGCAAGAGAAAATGCCTTGTGTAGCAAAATAAGTTTTTTAGATGTTCATATTCACCATCACCATTAGAGCACATTGATATAATAAAAGTTTTAAAACATTTTCAATAATGGCCTTAAACTTTGGGAATAAAGAGAAGAGATGAGACTTATTTTTTAGTGGATAAAACCAAATATAGTTTGTAAAGTAGTAAAGAAAAATAACATAATATTGAAACCCATCAACATATTTTATAGGAATTGGTCCCCAAAGATCATTGTACACAAGTTTAAGAGGAACTTTACTGGTTAAGGTAGCAATCGATGACTCTTGTGACATTCACTTGACTTGTAAAATATAGGTACACTAGAATTTGATTTGCTTGGTAAAGAATTAGACTAAACTATCTGTTGAAATACACTAGAAGATGATTGACCTAGTTGTTGATGCCAAATATTGTGGGATGTCTTAACACCTATCATACCTGAGGTTGAGAGGGTTAGATATGCACAGAAGAAGACATCACATAAATGTCATTCTCATTTTAGCCTCAAGTTAATATTGCCTTCATTATTAAGTCATTAACACAAAACGATGTAGGAAAAAATTCAACAGATACATTATTAGTTTTACAAAATTGTTAGATAGAAATCAAATTCTTTTTTAATAGAAGGAACATATAAAAACATCTTTCAATTAAGAATTATTAATGTGATATTTGCAAACTTGATCCATTACCAATAGTAATTCCATCTTAGCCATCATAAGTAGATTGTAAAGACAAACTTTTCATATTATCTATCATATAGTTAGATGCTTAAGAGTCAATGAACCAATTATGATTTTCAGATTGTGATGTAGAGGTTAAATTATTCGTAGGATATAGTCCCAACAATTGTTTTGCTCAGTAGCATTGTGTTGGTAGCATGTTAAGGTTTGTCATAAATTTGAAAGACAACTTTGTTGAATTGATTATGTTAATGAGAGTAATTGTTGGATTTCCTATTCTTTTTCCTGCTAAATGATTCCTAACCATGGTTAAGGCGATCAGAATATGACCCTCGAAATCGTGAAGAATGCTTTTTGGTTGGGTATGTTCTTGTAGACTTCTTGGTAAATTTTTCTATTATAATAGGACTTTCACTATTTTGGAAACATATATTAGAAATTATGATAGTGTGTAAAAGAAGTTTGTCTTGTCTTTTTCATAAAAGAAAAATAGGGTAGGTTAGCACATCTTTACTATTTTGAGTAATTGTTATTGAAGGACATGGTTTGGAACTAATAATGAATCCAAAAAGATCATAGCCTAAGAGGAGAGCACGGAATTGAGCACTTTATGAGGAATAATTTTGAGGGGTAAGTTTCAAGGGTAGTTGAGCAGTAATATTGATTGAAATAATTGAGTTTGAACTAATACTAGTTTGAGAGGAAGATTTAACAACTTTGATTGGGATGCTAATATTTTCATTGGCCATGGTGGGATTTTGAGCTTGTTTAAACAATGATGCTCTACTACCATATAAAATAAATTCATGTAATGGAAGATTTGTATTTCATTGCTTCAATTTGATAAGGTTACAAGATTGGTTTAAACATATATAACTTGACAACAAATATGGAAAGCTATTACTATCCTAAACTATATTAATATGTACAATTGAATTCCATAATCTTAGGATTATGTTTTGATTTGTTGATGAGTAATTTTAGCATCACTTATGTTGACTATAGATGGAGAATAATTTGTTTTGATCGGTTTTGATTTTGGAGTTGGAGTTACTTTATGAATATTCTTGCTAGAGAGGTTGAAACTAAAATGAGAACGAACTCACTTTAGAATGGAAAAGATAATTTTTATAAATGGAGTTTTATACTTTTGAAAGAACAAGTTGGACTTAACAAGTCATGAGCAGATTAAGAAAAAAAGAAGAAGCAGATAAATGAAATATAAAATTTAAGAGTTGGTGAGAAAATTCCTTAAAAAATGAGGAAGAATGAAAATTAAGTTTTGCTCTTTATTTACTTTGTTTGGAGAGCAATGCCTAATTAATTTTCCTATCGTTTTAATCATGAGTATCTTCCGTACAAGTTTCCAAATCCGTCTAGATGTTGTGTTGGTATGATCGAAAAGCCCAAAACAGATCGAGCCCGCCCAGGCAATCCCCTGTCAAATAAAGTTTTCATTAATGAAAAGTCACAGACCAGATGTCCAGGCAAGACAATAATCGTCCCTTTTTCAAGAAAAATAAATAACAGACCAGAGCACGTCGAATCAAATTGCACTAATCAGACAGCAAATGACTTTTGTTTGCATGCTTCAAAAGGATACCGAGTTTAATGTCAGAATGACGTGCCCCTTCCACTGCCACTGCCACTGCCACTGCCACTGCCAAGGAAATTACGAAACTGAAGCTCCAAATTTCCTCAGTCCTGGACGATGACATTAATATGGATAAAGGTTAAATATGCAAACAGTTTCCTAATCGAAGATGGTTTATGTTGCCTGTCACATGAAAGGAAAACAACCAAAATCCAATGAATTCTTAAGTTCTTTGTAAACTCTAATAAACATTTACTTTTGTTATGTTTAAAAGCAACGGAAGGCCACATTTAATATTCTGTTCAACATCCCGTACGTACAACTCAACTCAAAGAGACTGTAAGGAACAGAGAAAATGATAACCTCTGGCCTTCAGCCTGCACTTTTTATCCTTCCATCCATGTTAAGTAGAAATTGTGGACATGAGACCGTGTAGAGTAGATGTAGACCCACTTTCCAACACCTAACACTAATACTGTAGATTCTCAAGTTATCCGAAACAAAAGGCTTCATAAAAGAATCCCCACAGGCCAGGCCACCTAAAGTGCTCAATATCTCCAGGATGCCATCTTCTTCAAAAATGCATCCTTTCATAAAAGCATGCATGCAGTTCCAATAGTAGTAGTTATAGCTTTTGAATTTGAGCGTGTGATCGTCTCATGTTTGGAGTGGCTTCGGAGTTTCTTCAACAGTTGCGTTGATATGATGAACAGTAAATCATGTCCCGCCTAGTGTTTCAGATATACGTCTGCCATGTTGAAAATAATGTAAAAATTAGACTTTTTTTTTTTTGTTAGTGTGAGATTTATATTTGAATTAATCAATTGAGACTTGTTATCTACTTAGTTAATTGTCAGCAGATTTGTAAAAGATATTTGTTATTAATAGACTAGATTTTTTGATAGGTTATTATTTTTTATTAGTTATTTAGATGCAACCTTATACTATGAATAATATAAGTCACTTTAGCTTCTTTTGGGTTTTATCATTTCTCTTATATCTTCCTAGATTTTTTTTTTTATCTTTCTCTTCTCTTCTAACAATTCCAAAATAGTATCAGAGTCGTCAATACTTTAACAGGCTAAAAATTGATTCTGAAAAACTTGTGAGAACAGAGTGATCTGCTTTTAATAAACCATGGAATCTGAAACCTCTTTTTTTTCAAATATAGCACCACCTTGTTTTGATGAAAATACTTATTTAGCTTGGATCATTAAGATGACCGTTCATCTTGAAGCTTTAGATCTTTGGGAAGCGGTTGAAGAAAAATATGAAATTCCTCCATTAACTTCAAATCCTACAGCAACTCAATTGAAGACTCATAAAGACAAAAAAAACTAAGAAGTTCAAAGTTAAGGCATGTTTGTTTTCTGCCTTGTCAAGGACAATATTTACAAAGGTTATGAATTTAGTATCTCTGAAAGATATCTGGGACAACTTAAAAAGGAATATCAAGGCGATGGAAAAACTAACAACATGAAAATTCTCAATCTTCTCAAAGAGTTCGAGATGCTAACAATGAAGGAGAGAGAAAATATCACATAATATTGTAATAAGTTGCTTGACATAGTAAACAAGGTAAGGTTGTTTGGTAAAGATTTTTCTGATGAAATATTTGTACAAAAAATTATTGTAATTTTGCCTGAGAAATATGAGTCAAAGATTTCAGCTTTGGAAGAAACTAATGATTTGTCAAGTATACCATTGGAAGAATTAGTGAATGCTTGGCAGGCCCAGGAGCAAAGGAGGGCTATAAAGAATAAGGAAGAAAAGACTGAAGAAGCTTTTATAGCTAAATTGAAGGAGAAAAATATTTTTTTCCTCCATATTCACATTATAAGAAGACAACTCATTTGGAGAAGTATTGTTGGTATAGACCTGATATTAAATGCAGGTCATGTAAGCTGATGGGTCATGTCGAAAAAGTTTACAAAAATAACACAAGCTCAAGTTGAAGATCTTCAGCAAAAAGAATATTTGTTTTGATCATGTTTTTTTTAAGGGACCGACATAGTCTTAAAACTGCAAAAAATATTTTTTTTGTAAGGACCTGCACAATCCTAAAACGACAAGGCTTTTTATAAAGAGATCGACAAGACTCAAAATTGTAAAATAAATTTTTTTTGACAAAGTTTGATTTGTTTTTTTTTTATTTCTACATTAAATGGGAGTGTTGAAAATAATGTAGAAATTAGACTCTTTTACGTTACTGTTAGATTTATGTTTTAGTTAGTCAATTGAAACTTGATCTCTACTGTAATGACCCGAAATATATCACAGTAGGATTATGCATAAAAAAAGGTATTAAAATGGGATATGTTAGCTTGTTAATTGTGTTAGCAATTGTGATTTGATGGAAATTGCATTAAGTAAATTGGGATTATTGATAATTGAGGAATTATAGAAATAATAAACACATAATATGAAGAATGTGAAAGAGGTATTAATTGGTGTTTAGTTCCTAAGATACTTAGAGAATTAATTGTGCAAGCTTAATTGATGAGTAGGGTTAGTTATTGAAGAGAGGCCAAAATTGAGGCCCATGTACAAGTATTTGTAGAATGACTATATACATACATACTTGTATTTATACAAGAGATACGTTAGGCTAGCCAATCAAGTGATGACAAGAGTACCAATAAGTGAGTGTCAAGTGGACAAATGAGGAGTGGTCTAAGTGGAGTTTTACAAGTATATGTGTCAAGTGGGGATTGGCCAAGGCTAGATTGCCTTATCCTTTGGAGATGAAGTATATAAGGCTTGAGTTTTTTTCTTCTTCCTTCCTTCTTCTTGGAGAAAACCGACACCCTCCTCTTGCATGCTCCTTCTTCATTTTGTGTAACCTAGCAAGAATAAGAAGAGAGAGTTTTGTAGGTAGATAGGCATGCCTAGAAGGGTCGACAGCTGCTTCTGTTTCAGACACTATGTGTCTTCTGTTCAGATACCTCACGTATATTCTAATTTGACCCGTTACCAACTTCTGTCGATCGGACTAGCAGACACTTCTATTTTCTAAGGTGAAAAAGGTTTCTGATAATTAATTTTTGAATTGTTTTGTTTTGCATGTTTTCTGTTCTGATAAATGTGCAGTAGTTTCTGAGTCAGTTTTGCATGGGTAAGACTTAGACTCTCAGTCTGTTTGTATTGTGTCTGTTTTGTTCTTTCCCACTAAGCGTTGTAAGTTTAGCACGGAGTGTTTTCTCCGTGTAGGTCAGCGGGATCGCGGGAAGGAGCCAGCAGAGACGTCAGCATCGCAGAGGCCAGCAAAGTAGTCAGTCTGAGTCTGCATTTCTGTTGTATAGTTTTTGTATCGATCTTCAAGGCCCTTTTGTAAAATGTTTTGTTTGAAGTTTCTGTAACTGTTTTGATTAATGAGAAGTGGCTTGACCACGTCTTCAGTTGGTTATCCGTTGCGTGTATGTTGTAAAAAGGTTTTTAAAAAAAATTCCGCTGCATGTTTGTAAGTGAGTTCGACCAATCTTCTCTTCCGCATTCAATTTGTGAGGATGTGAGAGTGAGTGATCGGGTGTGATACCGAGTAGCGGACCGACATTTCCTTCCAGGGGGTGTCGGGGTGTTACATATGAATTTGGTTTCGTCTGCAAAGTCTTAATCGTGGGTAAATGGGCATGCCCTAAGGTCATTATAGTTGCTCAGTTCAAACACTGTGGTGTCTTTCAAGACTCTGTCTCGCTTGATTTCGAGACTCTGACTCGCATGGGATTCGAGATTACGATATCTTGCTTGTTATTCGAAACTTCGGTCTAGCTTAATTTCGAGGCTTCGGTCTCGCTTGATATAGATCCGCTACCCACTTCTGTATATAGGACTAGCAGGCATTTCAGCATTCTGTTTTGTACATTTATGTTTTCTGATATGTAAAGTTTTCAAGACTTCTGATTTATGCTTTTTGATTTCTGATTCTGCATGTGATAAGAATGTTTCTGCATATGCTTAGTTATGCTTTCTGTTATTTTCTGTAAATCTATTCGGTTATGTATGCTTGTTAGACGACTGTAAGACACAGTCGCCTATTGTTATGGTTTTTATTTCTGTTCGGTTTTCCCACTAAGCTATGTAAGCTTAGCACGGAGTGGTTTCTCCGTGTAGGTCAAGAAGGTCAAGAGGATGACTACGAAGAGTACAAAGATTAGAATGGGGACAACGACAGGACTGCAATGGCCAGAAGGATGTCTAGCTTTTTTATAAGTTTATGTTTTGTATTTTGGTTTGTAAATTTTTGTAAATGGCCTTGAAGGCCCACACTTGTAAACAATGTACATATTTTTTTGTGAAAATGTTATGTTTTGATTCTGCTTTTTTATTTGTTTCTGCTACGCAAGTGTTTATGTTACCGGGGAGTGAATATTTGATATACTGTTTAATTTGGAAAATTTGTTTTGAGAGTGTTTGATACTTTTCCTCGTGTTTTTGTAGGTATATGAACACAAGGAGCACAGGCAGAACCATTGAAGTTACTGAAGAGGAGTTGCATGAAATCATAAGGATTGAAAGAGATTTGCGGCGAGCAAGGAGTCAAAAAAATATTCCACTAATCATGGCCGACGAGGGGGAACCTAGAGAGGCTGAAAGGACGCTGATGGATTTTATAAGGCCAGGATACAGACCTCAAGGAGTGCCAAGACCAATGATTCAAGCTAACCGTTTCGAGATCAGGCCAACACTCATCAACATTATTCATAACAATTCAAAGTTCTACGGATTGTCTAATGAAGACCTTCATGCTCATCTTGTAAATTTTTTGGAGATAGCCGACACCTTTCGACAAGATGGTGTGCCTGATGATGTTGCGAGGCTCATTTTGTTTCCATTTTTCCTTAAGGATAAAGACAAGACATGGTACAAGTCACTTAGTCCGGACCAGATTAATACATGGGATCAAGCTGTCCAAGATTTTC
>JANIMX020000533.1:289652-299734 GCA_024582655.2 Erythroxylum kunthianum
CTATCCTAAAACTCCAGCACATATACTCTCAACATATCCTCCAATGTCTGAATGGTCTTCTCCGACTGTCTGTGGGTGGAAGGCAGTGCTAAACTTCAACTTGGTCCCCAGAGATTCTTGGAATCTTAGCTAAAATTTGGAGTTGAATCTTAGATCCCTGTCTGAAACTATAGACAATGGAACCCTATGCAACTTCACATTGTCATCTATATAGCTCCTCACTAATCTCTCTAGCTGAGTAAGTCGAATGGATCAACAGGAAGTGTATCGACTTCGTCAACTGATCTATGATGACCCAGATCACATCGTGACCCTTCGCCGCCCGAGGTAGTCCAACTACGAAGTCCATGGTCATATGCTCCCACTTCTACTCTGGAATGGGTAAGGGTTGTAGCAAACCTGCTAGCCTCTAATGCTCTTCCTTTACCTGGTGACAGGTAAGGCATCTAGGGACAAATTATGTTATCTCCCTCTTCATCCCGGACCACCAATAACTCTCTCTCAGAGTCTTATACATCTTGGTGCTTTCCGGATCCAAAGCATAGGCCAAACAATGAGCTTCTTCCAGGATAGCTAGTCTGAGGCCCTAATCACTCGATACATAGACCCAATCTCTGAAAATCAACAGTCCATCATCCCCCACTCTAAATTCCCCATCCTCATCCGATGGCAATGTCTCTCGGATGGCTACTAACTTAGGATCATCTGTTTGTAATCTCCTGATCTCATCATGGAGTGTCGGCCTCCCAACTCTCGCAAAGCGTGGAGATTGAGTTTGTTGTATTTGTGTTTATTATGCCACAACACAGAAAAATTAGGCACCTTTTTGCCAATTCAATATAAACTAGACTAGGCTCATGTTCAAGTAGTGGAATGTAAACTGCAATACTTGAACAGGTTAAATTATGATGTTAGAGGACTCTCTCTAGTTATATACTAAATCCAACCCCAACTTAAAATGGAAATTCTAGTAGAGAGAGGTGCATAAGTCTGCTTGATGTAAAACGAGCCTAGCAAAATTTGTAGTCATCAAACATGATAGTTAAGAGTATCGTTCTCAACATAAAAGGGCATACTTATACACTTCAAGAATCTCCACAAAATATATCGGTTAACAGTAACACAGCAAACTTTCGTTTTATATATGAGATATGTACAGGCCCGGCCCTTGGCAAGGGTAGGAAGGGCACTTGCCTAAGGCCCTCTATCCCATGTATTTTTTATGTATTGTTCAGGGTCTACCTTTTTTAAGGGCCCCCATCTCATACATTTTTTTACATATTGTCCAAGGCCCGCCTTTTTTAGGAGCTCTCATTTCTCTTTTTTAACTTTACCTAGGGCCCATAAAAAGTTAGAAACGACCTGCGTATATATATGTTAATGGACCAATCAATCATTATAATACATTGGAAATATTAGCAATTAGTTTACCAACAGAAAACATTTAAATAGTGATATCAAATACTCATAGTTAAAGTTTAGATTTAAATCTAAAACTTAGGTGAACTTATCCCACAAAATTATCTGCGAGGAAGAGGAGTTCGGAAGTATTGGGACCTTATTCATATTCTTCCATCTTGGTTGTTTTGTAATTAAACAATACGTCTATCACTTAATTTCTTGTTTAATAGATTTCAGAAGGGTATGGAACTAAAAAGATCTCAAGAGGGCTTCTTGTTTTTCGAGTGCAAGGAGAAGTCCCAAGAAATGAAACTCTGGGTCATTTTCCCTGTCTATTTTCTTGTAAATATTTATAGCTATCTTTGGGCTCAGTTTATGTTAATGGAGTATGGACTGCTCCAAATTTAAAATAAAAATCCACGCTAGGCCTTTAAAAGGAGATTACATGGTGTTCTCCAATTTAACAGGAAAATAAAATAAAAGATTACAGACGATTCCAAGAAAAAAAAAAAGATCCACATTCTAAATTTTTACCATTCCTACGCAATTGCAAAAATGTGAGTGGTGAAATTGAAGGAGGAAGAATTTAAGGCAATAGATGAGGTGCTTGGATGGATGAAGTTGAAGTTTATTGACGGTCTGATGGATTGGGATAGGGGCGTATGAAAGCAGAATTCATTTGCCATATCTTGAGCGAGGATATGACAGTGGCCTCAGTTGCATTGTTGAACAAATAAAGCTTAGCAGCTCCATGAATTGCCTTTGTTGGATATACTCGTGAAGTGATACATGTCCTACCACCTTGAGCAAAGCTTTCGATGATTGAATGATCCACCTGGTTAACACACATAGATGTTAAGAACTGTTGATTAATTTCTTCTCATGCATGATAGAATGACAGTATTCTAAGGTTAGATGAACATACCAATATTCTGACAGAGAACTTTTCACCCTCTAATACAGGAACATAGCTTCCATAAATATGTTTATTAACATCATTTGCGACTGATGACCTAGATGAACAACAAACATCAATCTGATAATGTTGTAAGAAGTAAAGGATATGGGATTAGAGTTTGGTTTACCTTGTTTGGTCTGTGCAGAAATGAGTTTTGGCAGTGCTATCTCGTCCTTTACTAATATAAAAGTATACAGGAGTCTTCTCAGAGAGACCGTTGTCTGCAAGAACCAAAAGACCGAATGGTCCTAATGTATTGCGTTGAGCAGCTCCACCGCTGTTACTGCAACTGAAATCCTCATTGGCTTCGGACATGCTCTCCAATGCTTTCTTGTCCAACTCAAACTCGGCAACAATGTCTAGCTGTTTTACATTTCCAAGTTGTTGCAAGTTCAACAGGAAGAATACATGGTTTCCTCGTATAATATTAATATTAACTCTACTTAAACCCCCAAAATTTAAGAATACAGACCTGTGTGGCTGCTTCAATGTCAAGTGGGATAACAGACCCTGGTTTAACCTTAACTTTTGTAAATTTTTGGCTTCTTAATCTCAACTTCTCTACCTCCTCCACTGGCCATTGTAGCAGATTGCTGCCAGTCTTTGTATCCAACAAAACTGTTCTGGGAATGCCCTGTGGAACAGAATTGTACGATCATAACTATGTCACAAAAAATAACCGTTTAAGTGATCCTACGAATGAAATTCAGAGTCCCCAAGAGCTCTTAAATGATTTTAAGTTTACTTCCGATCTCTATAAATCACGATAATTCTGCTGTTTAGTGTTGATCGGGAAAAGAACTTGTACCTGAAGTGATGCCCATCCTTTCATCACATCGGCAGCTTCACTATCAGACTCCCCAATCCAACTCCATAGCACTCGTCGTGCTCTCATCTGATCATAAAACGTCTTGGATGCATAGAAGACACCATAGTCATATCTAAGGCCTATGCCGACATCAATCTCAGTATTGTCTGGATACCAATTACCAGTCTTGTCGTTGTAAGTTCCAATTGCATAGTGATCGTGCCTAGTATCGTCAAGACTCACCTTGACCACATGCTTCACATCAGGGCCATTGGCAGAAGTATCAAGTCCAATTTCAGTTGTATTAGACACAGGATAAAAATCCACACATTCCCACATGCCAGTGCTATGAACAGCATGAAGTATCTGCCCAGCAAACTCATAATTTATGAAGTCCTCTGTGTCGTAGATCAATGCTACACCAGTTCTGTTAACTTTAGAGCCAATAGTAGTACGCCATTTCCCTTCCGAAGTCAACCAAGCTGTTGTCGGATCACGGAAGTCCTTGGGACCAACACCTGGCGGCGGGACTATAACTGGATTGCCGGAGTATTTGATCCAGTTTAGGAGGAGAGGGTCATTATGGTCTGCTGGATAAGCAAGATTTTGCACCTGAACAGACTCATTAGTAGACCCGGTATAGAGCATAACAATTTTACCATCTGGGAGGACTGTTGCGGAGCCAGTCCAGACTCCATTTTGGTCATACCATTGATCAGCAACCATGGCTAATGGAAGGTGAAGCCAATGGATTAAGTCCCTAGACACAGCATGGCCCCAGACTATGTCTCCCCATACAGCACCATTAGGATTGTACTGGTAGAAGAAGTGGTACCATCCTCTATAAAACAATGGTCCTATAGATTTTTAAGGTATAATGTTAGTTTCAGATATGTGGATGAATTAACAATTGTCTCAACAATCATGCAGGATCTAAAAGCTACTTTGCATTCACATAGTCTCGGATCAAGTAGAAAATTGTTCCGATCGCATAGTTTCGGATCAGTTAATTAAATAGAGCGTATAAAACTTATCATAAACAAAGAAAATAGTTATTGGTTCTCACCATTAGGATCTGAATCACCAACGTCCGAACGTCCCCATCGCCGCAACCGAAGATGGAGAAAAAAGAAAATATTAAAATACCAGAAAATAGTCATTCAAAGAATTAGTCAATCTTTTTTAACTGAATAATATTATTTTCCATCTATTAAAAAGCTAGCGGTTACTTTTTTTATTATTATTTTTAACTAAACTTAATTTTACAAGTGTTAGGATTACACGTAAGGAAAAAGGTTGGTCCCTAAACCTTCTAATTAGAGGTCCACGTGCCAATTAAAAATGCTATTAATAACTCGAAACTGGCCCGACATTAGTTGTAGTAAAATTACAACAGCTCCTGTAGACTAGGAAATAACAACTCGTGTTTTACTTTTACTAGATCGCGACAATAATTTTCTTTCAATTCCACATCAGGTAAGAAATCTCATCATAATTGTCTATTTTTTAAAATAAATGATCCTAAAATTTTGAAAGAAACGAGGAAAACTGAGGCATTTCAATGCTTTTGTTTATGCTGTTAAGAAAATGAATTGATCTCAATCAATGAAATGACAACGCAAAGTACCATTCATCCAATTCTTCTCAGGCTGGAAATGAAAAGCCGTTCTTTGCCAAGACAACATGCTATTGTTCCACCCAAAGTCCTTGAGTCCCGCAACCACGTTCGCCTTCTCCGACACGCCGGCCGCTTTGCTTCTTGACGCCGGTTGCAAACTCTCCGGCCTCGTCGATGCCACATTTTCATTTCCTGACGTTTGCCTTGGAAGTTCGGTCGACACCTTGTTAGTGTACGTTATAGCGGCAAGTAAAGCACTCAGAAACAGCCCGGAAAAGATCATTATGAGCACTTTCTTCGATCCCCGGCCGTCCCTGGCTGGTGACTCACCGGACTGTCTCTCATCTGGGAGAGGAGTGTAGTTCGAATGATTTGAGACGGGTAAAAAAGCGTTGGATTCTGCCATGAAAGACAATGGCAAGAAGCGATATTTAACTTTTACTACAAATACCAATATCCGGTAACAATGGAGAGTAGAGAGATGGTTTTGTGATCAGATTTAGACTAGAGATAGCTATATATAGAGAGCTGAAGTTGGTTGTACAATGTAGTGTTTTCTGTATATGAAACGGTGCAGCTATGGCTGTAGCCTAATTTGACATAGGGCTTTTGTTTGTAAATGCCTAAAAAGAGTATTTTCTGATGGACTAAAAGATATTGAGTTAATAATTAGATAAATTATGAACATTATGAGAAATTTCACTTTTATGGTGAACTTTATTTTTAACTAAAAAATGTATCACTATAAATAATTATTAAGTTAGGACTTTATAATATATTTGGCGTGGCATACACATACAGATCAAATAATAAATTCATATGACATGATCATTGTCGCCACGTATTTAGTTAGGATACGTGTTGACAAAATGACTGTACATTCGTTTAAAGGACTCCCCGAAAGAGTAGATATAGTCTAGTGCTCAGTCAGCTAGTTGACAAGATTAGTTGAATACCTGGCACTAGTCTTGATTTAGTTTATTTACAAAGATTATTAATGTATAGCTCTTGCTAGACAAGAGTATGTCTTTCCCGAAACATTGAACTTAATCACGGTTCTTGGCATCATTGAAAGCATATTTCATTCTAATCCATTAAATGTTGAATTATTGCCATCGCTTCATTATCCTTTGTTTGCTTGAATTATTTGGACATGGAAATGGATTCGAGAACGCAACCTGGAACATTTTGATTAGATAATATAGTTTATAGAATCAAATTACATGATGAAGGAAACAAAGCACTAGGATTGTTATTAATTTGATCTAATTGATTGAATCTTTAATAAGCAATGCTCCAATCCAAGCACAACAATTAAAAGAGAAAGAAAGGGGAAGGGTAAATTATCAGATGAAATTTAAACCATCCTCTCCAAATTTTTCACTAATGGGAAACACACAACGGGTTAGTTTACTACAACCCTAAATTTAAACCATCCTCTCCAAATTTAGAGTACCTTCTTTTTCACTATTATCACTTGAAAAATAAACTTTGAGAAAGAAAGAAAGAAAAAAAAAACCCTTTAAGGGTTTATTTACTGTAACGTTTTACCCCGAGGTTCATAGTTTCAATCTATCTTGGAAGGTGATGTGGTCTAAAATTGCGCAAGCAATATTGAGTTCTGCACGCAAGAAACACCAAACTTCAACTTTGCCACGCAGAGGCAGAGATTAGACTTAAAAGTTTAGTGAGGCAAAATTTTGGAGAACTAACACAGCTCCGCTCTCGTTGCCACGTGTTGCTGGAGAACTCAGAACTCAAATAAAACTATAAAAAAATTGTAGAAGAGAAATTGAAGAGTCAACGGTATTATAGAATGAAAATATGAAGTTGGATTTAACCAGTCATAGCAATAATTGAATGAAAAACGAAAACTACAATTACAATAAACCTAATTTTTTTATCTTACAATAATTAAATGAGAGATATTAATTATACATAACATTTTTTTGTATTTTTTTTATAAAAAATTATTTTTGTAATTCAAACATAAGACATTTTAATAAAAAAATAACTTTAATATTATTCTAAGGTTTGCTCTTAACGAAAATGAATATATAATTTTTTTTAAAATAAAATCAATGTGAAAAAAAAGATGATTAGGAATATGCAAGTACATAATTTTCATTAGTGGGAAATGCAGAATTATTGCCAAGAAATTTGGTGAGTCAGAGAGTAGAAAACGACTGATTGCTCTTCTATGGCCACCAGTTCTTCATTCAAAATACCAAATCATGTTGCCACGACAGATGGGCGTGGTCTTTTGTCCTCTTATTAAAATGTGACTAAAAAAATACATGACAAAGCAAATATAGCTCCCATTATTAACACGAAAACAAAGCAATAATACACAAGGAACAAGAATCCCATGTGTTAGTCTGAATTTCATGGATTGTTTGTCTACCTCTTGGCTCTTATTTCCATCTTCTCACATGAAGATTTCATATGGTTCTCATGCTTCCCACGTGTGTGCCTCCAAGAAAACACGTAACAAAGGACATTGAAAGATTACAAACTTTGTTGCAATAATTCATATATAATACATCCCCAGCCTAGCTAGGTCAAGCGCAATAATTAGTATATAAAAATGAATGGCATGGATGTTCCAGGAGAATCCTACACGTAGCTTAATAATAAGCCTCAACATTATTGGCGAAAGGACAATGTCCCACTTAATCCACCACCAGCTACGAATCATTTCGAGATGGATTCGTCAAACATAGTGTTTATAATTATCATGACATCATTCTTAACAATTATTGATTAAATTAATATCCATCATTAACTCAAAGATTATCATATTTATCCACCTTTAAATGATAGCATCCCTCATGGCTCGCTCTCTTCCACTGGTTTGTAGCACTTTGGGACCCAATAGACCCCATATACTTTCCACTTGTAAACGATTGCCTCGTTGGTGGTACCAGCTATCAATCCTGACCTAAAACAAAAAGAGAAACGTTATATCATATAGATTTTTTTTAATGAATTTATAGTCAATTTACTATACTATAACTAATTCATTTAATGAGTCATTGATATAAAATTAAGTAATATATTCAATCTAATTAATCATAATAAAATTTAACATTAAATATACCTAAAACTTTCTAATGCAAAATCTTTAAATGAAATTTATACGAGGATATGAATTCAATCTAATAGTAGAAACATTTTGGAGAGTTTCCTACCAATTAAACTACGTCTAAACAACGTTATAGAGTCATTGGCCCTTGTTTTTAGGTTCATATCTTTCTTTAGATTAAAATTGGTCCAAAGAAGCAATTTGATCCAAGTTTACATTATCAATTTACGTCTCCTCTTGACTTACTTAGAGACAACTTGTCACTTTTACGTCTCCTCATGACATTTTTTAGAGACAACTTGTCACTTCATGCCAATGTCTCAGAGAGCAGGTTTTTTAGTTTGATTGAAGCATGACTCATGTTTTATATTATTGTACGAATTACGGCATCCACACTTCTTTACCATTTAATAGGCTCCTTACGAACTTGTGACTTAAATGGCTATTGAGTTAGGCAAACGAATTGGAAGATGTATACTAACTAATATGTGATTAGTTGACCCACTAGCTTTATGGACTCGACAAATACGGCTGCATGTAGAATTACAGAAGTGGTTGAATATGAAAATTAAAACAGGGGTAAGTAGGAATAGAGATGGTAACGGCCATAATTTTTTTCAATCGGCCTAAAAATTAATCGGGTCTAAAACTTTTGGTTCAAATTTGAGTCCGATCAAATTTTAAACAATTTAAAATTCGATTGATCCCAAAGCATTCGACTTAATTTAATTAGGCTTTATAGGCCTAAAAGTAACTATTCATTAAATATAAAATGACGATAATTTGTTTGAACATATAAAATAACATTGTTTTGTATAAGAAAGAAATTCAGACTTTGAATTAAGTTTAGACCAAGTATAAACTTAACTCGAATTCTGGACAACTTAGGATGATTCCATTAACTTCGAGTCGAATAAGGGCATATGAAGTTAGACTGAGCCATTTTTTAAATCCCTAAATAGGAGCATAGGTCTCTTAGTGGGTGAAAAAGAGCATAGTGTTTTGGTCAAGCAGAGGATAAGTCTCTATATGGTGGTCTAGGCTATAAAACATTATATGGCCCTTTTAGGGTCTATGTGACGAGCTTATAAAGTATCAGTTTCCCTCTCAAGCCTTAATGTAGATATAAGGCTATTTAGGGTTGAATAACACCAACCAGAATTTTTGTCAATAAAAAATAGAAATTGATTTATAAGTTTGAGAACCATTGGTGTGCTTATCAACTTGTCACTAGGCTTGGAAAAAGGGCCCGAGCCTAGTCCAACATAATATAAGATCAACACGTTTTATATGAGTTAAATAAATTTTAGATCAATATTTGATAATTTTTTAGCTTTTGACTGAGATTAGGCTCAAGCTTTGTAGCTGGAGTCTAGTATATATTTATATTTATATATTTATTTATAACAAAACATCGTTGTTAAGTTACTAAGTGAATTGATATGAAATCTTTAAATGATTTCATTTCATTAGGCCTGATCTCGTTAGGCTGAGCTTAGCAAGCTTAATTAAACTTGAGTTTGGGCCATAATTTCTAAGCACAATTTGTCACGCCCCGAAACCGCCTCAGACACGTGACAACTGCCGCATACCCGAACTAAGGATACTCACGGTACCCTTAACTCGACTATGCAAGGTTTACTAGTACCATTTCACCATAAACGTTAAGGAAGTGAAAATAAAAAAAATTTCATTTACAACCCATTTATATTTAAAGCAGTTGAAATCCATTAGAAATTTTACATTGTCAAAATAAGAAGTACAAGTCAGTCCGTGAGCTACTAATCATTTACAGAAGTACAAAAGTACAAAAGTACAAGCATTTACCCACGTGCAAAATTTCCCCGAAATTGACAAAAAGCCGCACGGTCCACTCAGAGCTCCAAGCTCAACACCTAATATGCATGGTGGGAGGTGAGAGGGGGTGAGTACACTATGTACTCCGTGAGCAGGAAAAACTATATCAACAATAGGACCGGATACAAGCCAACCGATCTATCACATCCAAAAATATACATAGGTCTAGCCTATGAGCAAGTATACAAATATAACATGGCATAATTGATTTAAACAGAAATTCAATTTCCGGGACATGCCAAAGCACATGTGTGTGAATCGGCCAAATTAGCGTGCACACCCACCAAGGGATTTATATAAAACGAACGGTCTCATCTCGGCGTTGGCTTGACTTTTGTCCGTGGTGAGTCCAGAC
>JANIMX020000533.1:302799-315152 GCA_024582655.2 Erythroxylum kunthianum
TACATCTCAATTTAGCCAATTTTAACCAAGTATAGGTCCATTTACTTAGTCACCTTAACCATTTATACTTACACAATCAAAACCAATTACCAAATTTACAACTTAATATGGCAATGTATATCGGATTCCGACTAGGGGTCACTTGGGGGTGTTACATTTTCATTTTGTGCATTATATTACCTATCTGCTCTCTTCTCCATACTCTTTATAAGAAGGTATACATTCATATCTTTCTCAATTAGTAGTGATTCAATTAATGATTTCATTAGTAGCTCTACCTCCTTTTCAAAGAAGTTTAGGGAGTCTTCATAGATTTAGGACGACCTGTAGGAATAAAGGATATATAGGAATGTTCTCCAACCTTAAGGCTCCTTATTAGAAATATAAGCTCATATGAGGCTGAAAAAATATCAGGATTTCAACATTTCTTCATATATTAAAGTTATGTGGCTATTAGAGTCTAACAGGGATTGTTTCTCCAAGAATAAGGAGATAAGTGTATATTATGTCAACTTAAAAAAAGGGATGAGGTTGCCACTTTATAATATGGTTTATAGCATCAATAGGGATGTAGGCATATGTATAGCTTATTTTATAGTTGCCTATCACTTATAAGATATAGATTCATTAGCAGTGCTATTCAAGTATATACATTAAATCAAGCTTATGGGGAGGTACTTTAGATGGTTATGCTTAAATTTAAGGCCAAAAATGGGGCTTTTAATGTCCTATATGGAAACACATAAATAAAAGAAGAAGTTTATTTCTTTAGTCTAGAAGAAAATAGACAGTAGGTTTCCAAGTTTCTTTTAGGAGATAACCTATATCTTAACAGAAGGTACAAGAACTATGTAATGGTGGAGCAACTACTGTAGATATTATAGGAAATTTTGTATTTTAATTTTTTTATTCAACATTAGTGTTTATATATTTTTCATTATTTAGACCTATTTATCTTTAAAAGATACATGAATTTTTATTCTAATAATTGGGACTAGGCCTGAGATAGTACTTTCTTGATAAAGTAGCTTAGGTAAGTGATTTTATGCATGCAAAAGTTAGTTAAGGAGATCAATCATATAGTTATGAATACTAGTTACATATAGTTTGAACTTTATAATTTTATGACACATGAATGCCTCAAGTCTACGTCTTAAGATGCGAATGTCTATAGGTAAGTTTGCATCTTATTAAACTTGTAGTTTTTTTGTGCACAATAACCTACAGATATATCTGCATTTTATGTGAATTTATCATCTTCATGTAAGACTTAGGTACAAACAGGTTCGCATCTTATGTGAATTTGAAGTTCGTCTTTGTTCTTATCTACCTACAGGAAGATATGTATCTTATATAAACATGTAGTTTATTGTCGTGTGCAAGTTCCCTTAGGTAAGTTTGCATAAGTTCATCTTTATGTACACTAACTACAAGTAGGTCTACGTTTAGAGTTTAAGGTGAAAAGACGTGTTTCCTTAGGATGATGCTATTATAGAAAGAGTGGCATAAGAAAGGTATTTTATTTAGGTCAAAGGTGTGATCTATACCTTAACGTTAAACCAAAAAAAAAAAAAGGTTTAAGTAAGCCCATACTGTTATATCTAGTACCACTTTGTAACTTAACGTCATTAAAACAATAGTAATAGAGATAATGATATAGACTTATTTATACTTTTGTGAAATATTAAGATAAAAATCAAACCTTTAGCAAATATATAAAGAAATCATTTTTAAGATTACATCAGTATTTGGTGGTCCAAATTGCCCAAATATTACACCACATAAGCTAAATTAATAGCCCAAATATTAAGAATTGAAAAAAACCTAACTTTATTAAAGTTTAAGGTGTTATTTAAACATTAAGGTGCAACATGATACCATAAATAACGACAAAGGCTTACTTATTCCTTTAAGATAATGTTAGAAATGATTTAGCCATTTGGCCTTTTATTTACTGATTAGTTAGGGCGTAAGAACATTCCATTCTAATAACTAAAGTATTTATTTATCAATTAAATATGTTAGCCTATAGGTTCAAGACTTATCACTTTTTGAATTTTGAATGAGTCAATCTAATTAGGAGTTAACTTTTCCTTTACTTTAAATTTTCCAGATATGTTCATTCTTTAAAGCACCAAGTTGCCTTCTTTTAGGATTTAAGGTTTGGTTGTCTTTAAGTTATATACCTTTTTTTGTTGTTGATAAGTTGCACTACTTAGCTATGTTGCATCTTTTTAGTTATTGGGTAGGTTTAGTTTTCTCTCAAGTTATGACAACAAATCTCTTTTGGATCTTAATATTTTCGTCAAAGTACAATTCAACCTTTTAACCAAAGCTTGTGAAGTAATCAATGACCCATTTTGCAAAGCCCTACTATAATATCTTAAATTACTGAAAAACAACTATAAATTTTGATGATCAAAACTAGAGCCAAACAAAGAGTTAATGTTATAGCGGTAATAAATCATTGGCAGTTTAGCTATAAAGAAGGAAAAGTATTGAACATGTGAATAATCTAATCTATCAGTGCACAAAATCAATTGTCAAATGTTTTAAATCTGGAGTATTCCAAGTTTTCGATCCAATAAGTACTAAAGCTTATTAATCTTAGGAGAACAATGAAGTTAAACTAAACAAGAGTTTATGAAAATTATCTAAATTGCTAAACCAACTAAAGAAAGGTGAATAAATATAAAAAATAAATTAGTATAAAAAATGCTAAAGTTTTGAGGTTCACTTATGAGAAATTTCAATTATCATGCAAGATTTCTTATCAATCTTATCAAGGTTGAAATAAAAATTAACTTACGGTATCTATTCCTTCTCTCGATACACACAAATATATCTAATTACAAAATTACCACCAATTGCATATGTAATTAATTTTAATAGAACTCATTAAAAACATTTATTATATTTTTTATTATATAGTTTAGAGTATCTCTTCTTCTAAATCTACAATGTTTACTCTCTTAGTGCATGTATTATACTTCTCCTTTCAATAATATAGGATGCATCATTGGTTTTTCGATATGCAATAAAATGTGACATTTTAGAAAATATATCTGTCACTCCAAAAATTGGATCTTTACCATCTTAAATCTAGGTAAACATAAAATAAAATCCATTGAAAGATCCACTGACTATTCACCAGGGATAGTAAAGGTGTATATAAGCTATAAGGTTGCACTTTAGATTTGACCTGCCTATAAGTAACACATTTCTCACATACAATCTCTAAATCTCTCCTCCTGTGTGGCCAAAAGAATCCATCAAAATCTCTCTAGTCTTTTTTAACCCCAAAGTGTCCCATTAAGCCTCTCTCCATGACTCTCTCACAAGTAACGCCCTCAAAGTACTCTAAAGAACACATTCAATTTTCTCTAAACAAATAGCTTTCATGCTTTAGAACTTTATAAATGCAAAATTCTCACATTCTTTAAACACTACCAAAATCTAGATCAACATATAACTCCGATATGCTCAAAACCTATCAATTTAGTATGCACATAACTTATCAAAACATTTCTATTAAATAATGCAACAATTATTACATTTTCCTTACTTTGTTTATACTTAAAAGTCTCGATGAACTCTACCCATTTGGTATGTCTCTTGCTCAGCTTAGTTTGACTTTAGATATACTTCAATGACTTGTGGTCCATATGTATCACAAACTCCTTAAGCTATAAGTAGTGTTGCTAAGTCTTTAAGGCCCATACTAAGACATACATCTCGTTATCACAAATTGGGTAACTTAAAGTTGTTATAATAAGTTTTCAATAACTATTTTAGCATAATTCCCTCCATTTATGATCATATTATACACTCGATCCTTGATGGAATATCTAATATCCCTCCCCAGGCCTGAGCTCGACCCAACTGCTTCTATTGGGGTGATAAATTATTATTTGACTATATTTATATACCCATATTTAATGTGTTTTGTTTGTTATTTAGGAGTTTTATAGTATTTTTGGTACTTAATTCCCTTCAAGTGTATTTGTAAGTCATAATTGCCTTTAGAAAACAAAAGGAGAAGAATTAGGATGAAATCGTGGCATAGAACGAAGATTTAAAGTAAGTGTGGACTTACACGACTGTGTACAGTGATTGTGTAAGTCTTTGTAATTTTGTGGTTATTTGAAAAATATTGTTTCAGGTTGTGTGAAGTTACACGGTCGTGTATGTTACCCATGTAAGTCTCTATGCCCATATAAAATTGCAAATTCAGATATTTTTAAAGATACACAGTCACCTACACAATCGTATAAGTGACCGTGTATATTCCAGAAACCTTAGCTTTTACTATAAAAGAAAGTTATTGAAAGCATATGAAAAGGAGGTGAGTTTAGAAGTGTTTTGAGTCGTAATAAACTCAGAGAATAAGTAGTTATGAACAAAGGACGGGGAAAACACGAAGATTACATCATAGATCCGATAGAGAGTATCATTCAATCCAAATTACAAGAAGATTTATTAGAGGCAAAAGGGAGATTTAGAATATGATTTCTTTGTTTCTATTTGTTCTTCTGAATATTTGTTATTGGTTTTGTTTTCAGTGTAGGAACTAAAGTGTTTAGTGCCTAGGTGTGATGAATTCTAAGTTGTGATGACAATATGATTTAATCTTTTATTGCATGCAATTGTATTGATTGATTTATTGTGATTCAACTATACGCTATATTCTTGAACTAATATATCTGGAATATTAGTCCATGATTTGTTTTCATATGATTGAGATTAAAAACTCTTTTTGTGTGAATAGATCTATCATAATTGGAAGGAGTTGTATGCAAACTTAGAGATATGTCAACATAAATCCTCTGGATTATAGTTAAATTTAATAGTGAAATTTACAAATCGACAATACAATATTAGGAGTTTTAATTAGAAAGTGATTTCAGTTAATCAACCAAGGATTAGTTATTAATAATTTTGAGAAAGATATTAACATAAGATAGAAATTTTTACGGTTCAATAATCAATAATTTAATTGCATGATAAATGGTTAATTTTTAAGAATTCTTAGAAGGATTTATCACCTAGGTACTATTTATTTGATATTGACTTTTCATAGTATTATTTTTTATCTGAGTTCATTATTGTGTCAATCTTAGTTTAATTTTTAATTGAAACCGCAAACTTATTCGATGGTTAGATAATAAGAAAATTGTTAATACTAATTTTTATAGTTCTCGTGGGATCGACTAGTACTTATTAGTGCTAGCTACAGCTACGCCGTACAATTGCAGTTAAAACTGACCAATCTTTACAGACAGTCTTACAAGAGAAGGTGTAGTTATTTCTTTGATTTTTGACAATAAAACTTAATTAGTGGATATATGTTCTGATGTTCTATTCTCAACGATCCAAGAAAAAGAATCAACGGAGACCTTATCGGCGAAGTTAGCCGTATGTTCTAAATTTAGTTATGCTAACAGAGTTAGCGACTGACCATATTGTGTGTGGTTCAAGGTGTATTGGCTGGACTAAGTCACCCATTTTGAACCGGCAGTGGCTTAGTTTGCAGCAGCTCTTTTTGGTTTCTAATTGTTCTTCGACTTGTTTTTGTTGCCAGGCCACCAATTGGGATACCTTTTGATTTCGAAACAGTCATCTTCCACTTGACCTATTTTGTTGCAGTGAGTGCAGTGTCCTTCAACATTGTTGGAGCTTTTGTTGGTTTGAGCACCCTTGTATTTTTGCTGGTTTTGCAGCGTAGGCAGCAGCTTCCGGTGCCGGTGAGAGAAACACTTAATTGTTTCTCGTCACAGGGGCATAGGCTTTGCTCAAGCTTTGCAGTGGTCCCATGTTCAATATTTGTGACCTGACCACATTGAAATGATCGTTTAGTCCCATAAGAAAATTGTGTAACTATTCACCCTCTCTTTTGGCCATTAATTCCTTTGCTGCACTGCGTGAGCATTGTGGAATGCTCGAGTAATTTGCAAGCTTTTCCCAAAATGCTTTGATTTTGGTGAAGTAGGTTACGACCGATAAGTACTTCTGTTGTATTAGTGCGATCTCTCGTTTGAGTTCGTGGACTCTGGGAGCGGTGCTGATTGAAAATCTTTCTTACAGGTCCATCCACGTATCCTATGTCGTCTCCACATACACCAACTCGACTGAGAGTGAATTGAAGATCCATGCAATTACCATTAAATTGCATTTTCGCCACGCTTGTAGCAGATTTTCATTATTGCTTGGCTTGGCAACGAATAAATACAAGAAGCAATGCGACCACAAGAAAGGAAAAGGGAGCGGGTCGGCAGGAGCCAAATAAGGGAAGAATGTATCAACCACGGATACCAACACTAGTGGTTGGATTTTCTTGAACATGTTGGATGGTAGTTCTTCTGGTTTGGTATTCATTTTGGAGTTTGTTAGTTGGTTTTCCATGATGAGACGAAATAGCAGTTCACGATGAAATCAAGGTCTGAACAACGTTAGCAACAAAGCCTGTTTGGGTGAAGAGAAAATATAGGAAAATTGGAAGAAAGTATGAGAAACTTAAAAAACTCTCTTTGTTATAATACCTGTGAACTTCATTACACTACAGTAACAAATTATGTTGTGATTGAATTGAGTAGCTAGCTAAGCTAATAACAAACAAAATACAGAGCTAACACATAGTGGCTACGCGGTGACTAGCCAGTCTCTAACCACCCAACAATACCAAACTCAACTCAGCTCCAAAGGTTGACAGTACAGCAACCCTCCAAGAATGCAATCAATAACTCTTTAAGTATCCAAGATGCAACTCTCCAAATATCCAACCTTCTAAGTTTTCTGCTATATACGGGAAAACAGCGGGAGAAGAAATAAAGATTTTTAGGTTGTTCTGACCTTGCAAGGGTTAAAAAGAACAATTATCGTGATTAAAAAGTTCTCAAGTCCTTTTCATCAATCAGCAATATCGGGGATTACAAATTGTTCGCCAATCGTATACTACCTAATCATGTTGGATTTCATGAAGTTTCTTTCCTCTTTTTTTTTCGTTAATTTTTTTCAGTTCCATTAGGACTGAAAAAAAGAAAAGAAACAGAAACTATAAAGGAATCACTTCCTATTGGTTTAGGGTAAACCAAACACAACAGATTGGCATTCACTTGAAGGTTTACGCTCATACATGCAAGAGAAAGAGCAAGTACCTTGGAAATTCCAATGCTGTGGTGGATATGAAAACAAAAGGTTTCAATTTCATGTTAGACACAGGAAAAGGGATGGAATGAAGTTCACTCAGTGTGTGTATTTTCGACTTATTGCCAAGAGGCTCAACCCATTTTTGCCCAGATGACTGAAAAAGCCTTACACATTGGGGGGTGGCCAAATCTTTGTAAAGAATTCCTCTACTCTCTTCGATTGATCTACGTAGCCATCCAGCCCAGCAGCCAGAAGCTGGACTGATGCAGGTCCCATAGCTGATGCCAGACTTAATTGGTCCCATTTTGCAAGCTTAACATAACAGAAGAATCAATCAGAAAACATATACAGATAAGAGTTAAACTAAGTTTAGTCCAATGAAGGGGCTCAATATGATGCAAAAATATCTGAGGTGCAGATTCAAAGGATGGATGCACATGAAACAGCAAGATCTCTGTTGCCTAGTAAAGACAGCTAAAATGGAGATGACATTTTAGTAGCGATGCTTCTACCAAACATCAATTTACACAGCCTTACACCTCTGTTATCAAGGCACTAGATAAAAGAGGCCATCTTGTTTCTCCAACTAGAGAAGTTTATGAATTTGAAACTAGAGCGACAAGAAAGCTGAAACAAATGGACAAAGCTTGAGGGAAAGACTAAGCTATGGAAGAGTAATACTAGGTCTGTGATTATAAATACGATCTGACAGTAAACTAAATAAGCAAACAAGCAATGGTGAGAGTGCAAGAAAAGCAGACCTCCTCTTCGCTGAAATTATAGTTGGCAGCAGATTGTGGTGATAATTTTTGGATAAAGGAGTACTTCTGATCGGGAGTAGTTACAGATTCTTTCAGAGATTGCAGTACCTTCAAAGGTGCAATTATATAGTCAACCCTGCAAAGGAGAACATGCATCAAATGTAAACAAAATTTTCCAGCAGTCAAAAGTAATCATCTATAAATATGACTACATGATCCCAACCAGACTCGTAACTCCCCCAGGGAAAAATAAATAAATAAATTGCATTGGGAAAAGGAAAGGAACCTAAACATTACCCCAGAAGACTGAATAAGTCCTGTTTGTTACGAACAGCTGCAGCCATCAACTTTGATTTATATCCATACTTGTGAATGTAATTGTAAGCTTTTGTTACCTGTAGATAACAACAGAAAATGGGATTAGAAAATCATGATGCTTTAAGAAGTAAATTATAATGTAACTACTATGAATTAAGTAGTGCAATGCATCACTTTTTGGAAATTTATTGATACTTCAGCCTTCAAATCAAAATAGAGGTCTGAATTACAGCAGGAATAGTAAAAGTAAGAATCAGTAAAGCAAAAGTATCCCACTTCACTAAAACAACAAGAATGCTACTAAGTTGAATACATGAGATTCTGCCTCTTGGAACCCACCTAATCAAGACCACCAACAGTTGATAGACAGATATTGCTTGACATATTAGCACAAAGTAAAACAGGAGGATATGGTCACTTGTACTATCACTCCACCACTAGTCTGTGCAATATAGGGTAGCAGTGACAAATGTCCAAATTTAAGGTCACACAATGATCAGGCAGAAGAGTCACTGTCAGTATATTTCTCATATCCGCCATACCTTTCCTCTCTCTTCCTCATCGAGCATTCACATCATAATCCAACTTATTTGTGGAGTCAAAGCTTGGACCTCAGGAGCTAGTAGCATTGTGATTTGCTACATACTTCTTTTCCAATAATTCACTTTATTAAGAATTGTAAAGGTCCCCTTAGTGACCAAGGTTATTCTATCACAATCACCACTCAGAATATCGAGTAAATGTTCCTCATAGGTAAGGATAATCTACAGATAAGTAAAAGCGAAAAAGATTTTGAATCAAACTTGTAGCTACTCTTCTAAAGTCACATCTTAATTACGAAATGATACAAGTGTAACTAAATTTTGAAGCAGATAAAATAAGTCAGGGAACACCTAATACAGAATTGAAAACTGAAGAGCTAGCAAAGCTAATCTCTTTCTTAACTCACCAAAGCCAGCCCAGGATCTTCTCCTCTTTTCAAAGCAGCTTCTATTTCAGGATCACCAGAATGGTTGCGTGCCCAATCCTGAAAAACACAGACGCACCTAAAGAATTACATCAAAGTAAATGCTATTGAGATAACAATGCTATTAATCAGTGAGAGAAGTACTTACTCGAAGGCGTCCAACAAAAACCTGAATAACAGAAGCTCCAGCTTGGACTGCAGCTGCAGCTTGAGCAAAACTTAAGAGCAACAAACAATCAAGAATCAGGAAACAAGTAGATGTTATACAAAGGCAACAAAAAAATGACGCAAACACATGGTAAGGATTTAGTAAACAAGTTTGTGGTTTCTACTGTCATCATAAAAATCCAGAGACCAAAGACATTAATGAACATTGAAATCTGGTCTGAACATGATGAACTCCGACAGAAAATCAAGAAGTCGCTCCCTTCTGCTTTTTTGAGCAATTATGGTGAAACAAACCAAAGGATTAAGTTCAGGAACGAACCTTTTAAAATAAAAAACATGCTTCTCTTGGTAACTTGATGCTAATGAGTTAAATGCCATTTGGTATTTTCCACTGTAAGTGTTATGGATATCCTGCTAGTTTAACAAATCTACCTGTAAACAAAAGTCAAATGTGTCTGAATGCCTTCAGTTTCCAGCAATCTTGAGGCCTCTATGCCCTGGATAAAAGATCCAGTAATTGAGGTCAAAGAAAATGATAATTGCTATCAGTTTCCTTGTGTCAAAGCCCTTCGAGATCTATGAGATCATAAAAACAGCAGCTCTGCTATTTATTGTATGAAACTCACTTGCCATGTCGATGGAATTTTGAATAACAGACGCTCAGGGGGAACACTGATTTCATTGTACAGCTTCAGCAAGTCATGCACCTGCAAGTTCAACACAGAAACGGCATCAAAAGACATGCCAAGTCTTGCTGAAAGGCATAATGCTAGACAGCTTAGAAACTATGTTAGTGACAAAATATGTCATCCAAAAATATCAGGGTCATCAGATTGGGAAAATACTATCAAGAAACATACAAATGAATGGTTATCCACCCAAATTAAAGACTCCATACTAGGATCCTTATCAATTACCTTGGACCATACACCAAGTGCAACATCATCCACTATACAGAAATGCATAAGCAAATAATTCCATCATTCGCTTGAACATGTTACCTTTCTAATAATGCCATGAGTATCATAGGCCAGCCGTGCATCCACTTCAGTTGAAACTCGGCCAGGTACTAATTTTGCCAAATATCCTCCAACATTCACTAAAGCCTACATGAATGACCCAGTCAGCCATACTAGATCCCCGTAATCAAATTTACAGGACATCTTCCACTAAGGGAAACCACCAGTCCAGAAATCCAACCTTGTTAGTAAAACAAGACAATCTCAATTCAGGGTTTTCTAGAGTAGAACACGTTGAATCTGCCAAAGCCATGTCCACAGCATTCTACAAGCAGATAAAAACGAAATTTCAAGTTGAAAATAGAGAAAACTGAAACTAACCGTGACTTTTATGGATCTAAACGATTACTAAAAGCACTCTTCACAGTTTTGCTGAAAGTTAATTTGTGTGCTTACTCTGAAAACAGTATCTGGCAAGCTACAAATACCCAAAAGAAGGGAAGAGCTAACTGTAGCAGCAGTTGGAGGAAACCTATATTGTAAAATTAAATACCAAACAATCGTCAATTAAACTTGACACAAGACAATAGCCCGGGTAAGCAAGCAACCTAGCATTGTTCAAATAAACTAATTGAAACATACTTCTCGAAATCATCGAAAATGACAGTGTCGGGAACGATCTCACTGAAGCTAGACACAGCATCCAATTCAGTAGTCACCCCTTTAAAAACCATCACATCAAAGACCAAAAAGAACATATCTTTAATCCAAAAACAAATGGAGAAATTGAAAGAGAGTTAGAAATAGATGAAGGGTACCAATATCAAGAGAAGAGGAGCCAGAAGCAGCTCGAATCTGCGGAAAAGATGGCAACTTGAAAACCACTTGATTTGAAGTTCCCCACCCACCAGGAAACACCAATCTTGGTCCTTCTACTCCTCTTCTCTGCTATCAATTCAAGGATCAAAACCAGCCCATATGCATAGAACATTACATAGACAAACTAGTCCAGACTGGAA
This sequence comes from Erythroxylum kunthianum, assembly GCA_024582655.2. Taxonomy (NCBI): domain Eukaryota; kingdom Viridiplantae; phylum Streptophyta; class Magnoliopsida; order Malpighiales; family Erythroxylaceae; genus Erythroxylum; species Erythroxylum kunthianum. The sequence continues at coordinate 314,138 of JANIMX020000533.1, forward strand.
AGAGAAGAGAGAGTACGTGAAGATAAGAGGTGGAGGAGAGAGATGGCGTGGAGGGCGGACATTTCAAGGACATCGACATGTTCCTCTTTCAAAGAAATGAAGTGATCCCACTTTCTGTTGGAAGACACTGTTTTAGACTTCAAAACTTACTAACTCCACTCGAATCAGTGACTTAAATACATCTATATATATAGCTCTTTTGCAGGATATCCATTTGGTCCCATTATATAGAGTATACATATTAATCTGGAATCGATATTTACGATTGATTTATCCATTTTCTTGACATACAAATGGATAAAGTAGTAAATTTTTAGCATTGTATCTACATGCCTGGTAATGTATGAGGAAGATCTTGATGGGATTCTAGTGACGGTAGCTTATGATTACTATGACAGGCAGAAATTTGGCAGGAAAGTAACAATAGGCAAAGACTCGATATTACCAAAGAAACCTTTGTTCATTTCTTGAAGAGTCCGCCTGGTTTAGATCTAATGGTACATAGATGCAAGTGTTTGTTCCAACCAAATCACAATAAATTTAATTTTTTTATATTATAAAGATCGGGTTTGTTCCAACAAAATTATAATAAATTTAATTTTTCTGCGTTACTAAAATAGGATGAAGGATATTAATTATATATAACTTTATATATATATTTTTATAAATAAACTATTTTCGTAACTAGGATTTATGAATTACAGACCAGTTGTCTTAGCCTAAATAATAATAGAGCACCAACCTCTTGTGGATAGAGCCATTGAGGGCCCAATCCAAGTTAGGTTCACTTATTGTTGTTTCATGATGCTTCTATTGAAGGATTAATTGTTTACATTGTTCTTTGTGTTCCCTTTCCCTGCGTTTGGTAACAAAATATAAAATTTTTGTTTGCTTATTGTGACTCTGAGTTTTGTGACTGGTTGACAGAGATAGGATTTTTGTGTTCCTGCCTTAACCGAGTTACAGAAACAGAGAGACGGGGACAAAAACTGTATACGCTCTAAATGGATAAAAG
>JANIMX020000533.1:526256-536657 GCA_024582655.2 Erythroxylum kunthianum
CGATCTTGCTTTGGTTTCATTTCTATTAATACACCAATAATGCTTAACTAAAGCCCACTCTATTCTTTGATTTGGCATTCAAGAAGCACACACCCAATTTTCCTCTTCTTCCATTTTTTATTTATTTATTTTATCCTTTAATTATTTAACTTCATTTAATGCCTTCACTAACTCTCTTACAAGACCATTTAATGTTTATTTTATCAAACCCAACTATCAACCAACGCATGTCATGGCACACATACTTTATACATACTAATATACATGTACGGTGATACATGTATACATTACGGGGTTGGCCCGGTAACACCGGGGTTGGTCCAACCAGGTTCCGTTTTTAATTTTTTTTTCCAAAACCTTTTTTTTACTAATTTGGACGTTGCGATTCAATCGAAATGCCTTACAAGCCCTTTTTGAATTCATTAAATTTGCTTTTTCTCCAATTTACGACATTCTACCAAAACATTATTTTCTTAACTTTCCCAATTGACCGTTTTGGGTTTACCGGATTCATCCGATTCAGCTTTCTCTTAATTCATCAACATATACTTTCATGCATTGGGAATATTACAACATACTAAGGTTCGGGGTTTTACATATATATACATGACAAGCATACACAATATAATACATGCATGTAATATTTAATTTTGATACAAATTATCAATACTTATCTATTGTCTAAACTTGGTCATAATCATAAGTTGTATATCATCAATTCAACAGAAAACATAATTTCAATTTTATCAATATAAAGTTCATGATTAATATACATATGAAAAACATGCTCTTATAATAATATAAGAATTATTAATTTAACATATAGGTAGATAAATTATAAGATCTTTCAAACATATGCATCATTAATGTAAAGCAGACCACTTAATTAGATTTAATTATAATCCACCAATTAAAGTACTCTTGATGGAAACTTGTTTCTTGTAAAATTCTTTGTATAATATTTTTCAATAATTAAAAAAATTTAATCAGTTCGACCGATTTAACCATTAAAACTTTAAATAAATTAATTTTCTTATTCAGTTTTTAATTTTTCAGTTTGATTTACTTTAATAACCTTTATTGTTAAAAATCGACTAGTTTATCAATTAATTGATCTATTTCATAAATTAATAAATTTTTATAAATCAAAATAAATTAATTAATTTTATTTTTTAATTAAACTTTAAATTTTTCGATAGATAAAGACAGTATCTTCCAATCATATTTTAAATTTTTTTATTTTTAATCAATCATAGCTTGTTTTATGACGATGGGTTGAACCTTTTAATCCTAAGATTTTTTATTTTACTGGTTTAAGTTCGAGAACATCAATATTTTTAGTATTTTTTGAAGACTATCATTGTATCTTTTAAATAATCATTTATCACATATTTATAGATAATATCAATTTGTTAACTAATTATTAACAGTTAACAAAAGATCAAATCTCAAACTCATCGACTGTATCTATTCATTATCACAAATGTTCACCAGAAAAAAGTTTGCCTAATCCTTTTTTATTTTCATATTCACTTCCGACAACAAAAAGAAAACCGATAAGAAACTCAGTTTTTTCACTTTGTGATGGTTAGGTGAGTTGGGTGAGGGATATTAATTGTACGTAACCTTCTCTTATATTTTTTTTATAAAGAGACTATTTTTGTGACTCGAACTTGTGAACTATCAGTCACAAAAGAGTAATTGTATCATTACTTCAAAACTTGCTCTCATTTCATATTCACTTCTAACAACAAACACTCAGTAAAAATTTCGCACCTGCTACCAACTAAATAAGCTACCAACTTACATCAATTATGTTAAAATATAATATATATATATATATAATCACCAAATATGCATTTGAATTTGTGATCATACTAACTCTATGTACGTTGACATTCGACTTTAAAATTATGGAAATTATGAGAAGTAAATCATACCACACACACACACCATATATTGAAAACTACAAACAAAGAAAAAGTTGAGATATTTTTAGCCAAATCTTTTTGAGTTGAAGAAGTTGCAGCATGTCCACATGAGCTCATTTTCCTTTGCCGAAATCAAAAGAAAAGGACAAAGTGGAGGGACAAAATGGTAAAAGATGGAGATTTGCAACCTGCACTTGCAGTTGAAAACTGTCTTCTGTCTTTAAAGCCTAGTAGCAAGTAGTAACCCACTTGCCTTATACAAATCAGCAAAACAAAATAATATTATACATTAAATTATACATTAGAGAGAGAAAGAGGTTGGTAACTAGAACTGGAAGAAGTACCATAACATGTAAATGATATGATCCCACCAACATAACCCCAACACATACTAAGCTCACAAGTCTCCTTCCTCCTAACAGAGAGGGAGAGAGGGAGAGAGGGAGAGAAAGTTTCTTTCTTTCTATGTTTTTCATGGCTTCTCTTCTCCAACCCCACTGATCTGATTCCCTTTTCTTTTGTTTAAATCGTTTCTTGTCCTGACTTTATACCCCATCTCTCTATTTCTGACTTAAATTATCTTTCTCATAATGGGTTGTATGATTTACATTTTCCTTCATTACATGGGACGCTGAAGAAGCAAACCCAGTTGCAGAAGCTGCTGATTGTTTCGTTCTGGGCTCTTCTTCTTCTGGTACTCTCTCACTGTGTATGCTTTTTATGGGATTTTGAGCTTTTTATTTATTAGGTAACGTTCTTGTTATGAACTTTGTCGTATGTGCGTCTTTGTTTACTGCACCAATGCCCTCTGCTTTTGATCAGATTAATGTTCTTTTACGTTACGATATTTCTTTTAAAGTTCAGGATTTTCATGCCAAAGACAAGAACTTTGATCATGTTTCGGTCTTCACGAGGTTCATGTGCATATAGTTAATTCGCATTTAGATGGTTGTTAAGAAGTTAATGATCGATTTTATGTGAGGTTATTGGATGATAGTCGAGCAGAGAATCTGTGAGCTCGGTGCGGCTTTCGTGGTCTATTGGGTTTGTTAACCTTTGAACATTTCAGCGGTTGTGCCCCATTGGGTACAGAAAGGTTTTTGTAACCAGAACTAGGGAATGTTGTCAGGTAAACTTTAAGCAACTAAATGCTTGGACGGGAACAGAATGGCGACTCCGACAAACTGCATTTTGAGGTTGTGGCAATTGCCCAAAATCTGGGGACTTTTTATATATTCCTACACCTAAGTTGTCTCTTTCTGGCTTTTCCGTGTGCGGCTTATTTGCCCCACTGATAAAATGAGGTTGCTGCAGCAACTAGTGCTGTGAATTGCCTTCTTGTGAAGATATTTGGAATGGTACCATATTGGAAGTTCACATGAGGGATATAAGTGCTAGTGATGATGAAGAACTACTATTGAATGGGACCTCTTTTATTGATGAAAGTGCTTATGTCCAAAAATCTCGTAGAGACATGTTCTACGTTGGCCCATAGGTTAGTACTTAAATATCCTGTCCATGATCGTAGACATGGACCTATAACTGAATCTGAACTTTTTTCTGGAAGTCCAATTGCAAAAAGATGTTTCAGTGTCAATAAAAATAGGTCATGCGCTTCAATCCCTCGCATGTTTGAAAATTGTTTCTTTGATCCTTGCTTTCATATTAGTCCGTTCCGCCACTTGGTGATTTAGCTGAATTAAAAAGTGCTTCAAACATTGTGTTGAAGGTGTAAGAATTTGAGTACATGTATGTGCCGAAGTTTTCCAGTAATCAAAACCATAATTTTCCTTTCTTTTTGACCGAAAAAGAGAAACATGTAAAGCAGAAAATTCCACAGAAGCTGGAAATCAAGGGTTATAATAAATTCCGAAAAATGGAAGTGCCATAGACCGCCTGATCCTCCATGTTTTCATTCTTTTTGTCCTGTTGACTTCCATACCAATAATATCTCTTTTCTTTTTAATTGTTGAATTTATTCCTATCAGAATTGCTTCTCTAAATGAAGTTAATTGTACTAGGATTGTGTATAGCTTTGTCTTTCTGGAATTGGAAGTAATATTGATGCTGCTGATCTTGTAGCTGACAATTTCAGTGGAATGCATGCAAGCATGAAGCTTTTAGGAAGATTCTTACTGAAACTAATTGTCATGAAGCATTTGAAAATGTAAGTGGAGCTGAAGTAGTTGTTGAGTTCCTGTGAGGAAACAATGCTGATGCTAGAACAGATTGATACGAATTCCGTACAAAGATATATGGAGTCACTACAAGAAGTGATTAAACAGACAATGCTCCAACAGGAGTTCATATTTAGGAATCAGGTATTGAATTCACCCCGGGATCCTGTATGTTTTTAGCTAGATTTGATGTCATGTAATTTTGAAACAAGTCCTTGGCTTGCGAACCTTATTTTTAACTTGACTTGAACATTTGTTACTTTATTTTGGCTACATAAGTAAAGTGGACTCCTCTGAGCTTTGGTTGATAGCCACCAATGTGGCTCTGCTGTTAAGGATAATCATGATACTATTAATGTTGGCATAGATGTTTATTCATGTGCAAAAAATATTTTACATTTATTTATAATGATATATATACAGGTCCATGAACTCCATCGGCTGTACAGGCTACAAGAATCCCTAATGAAAGATCTTGGTTTCGAGGACTGCATCAGATACAGTTCATGGACTGCAAAATTACAGTCATCTCTGCCACCCATTCCATTTTCTATAACATGCAAATCACATGCTAAAGAAGCAAATATTTTATCAATAAACAAGGTAAGCAAAGCTACCAATTACAGATTGTGACTCGGAAGGGTCCTTGATTAGAGAAGGTTTTTATTTTCTATTTTGAATCTCAGATGTTCCTTTCCATGTTTGGTGTTTATAGACCTGGAGTTCATGAGGTTTTTATTTTCTTATTTTGAATCTCTGGTCTTCGTTTCCATGTTTGGTGTTTATAGACCTGGAGTTCATACCTTAGTTAAGTTCCTATTAAGGACCTCCATGTATGGTTGGCAAATCTCATCACTAAAGATACTGAGTTGGTGGTCTCACTTACTTTGTTCTCTTATTTAAGCCGGATGCTTAGCAAGCCTTTCCTTAAGTTACTTGTAGGTCATATGTTTATAAACAAGTCAACTTTATGTTCATGCTGTTATTGGCATAATATGATATGCATCTCTGCAGCTCATATGATAAATTTGTCCTTCAGGGTGACCATTCACCTTCAGGGAGCTGTCAGCTTCTGGAGGATTTCCAAAGTGCACATCATAGGCTTCAGAAGAAACCTCTTGATCTTCAACTTTCTGCTGATGACTTCATTAATCATGCTGAGGAACATAAGCCGATTAAAGGAAATGCCAAGAAGCCTCTTTCTACTGTTATGTCTTCGGCTCCAGCGGAGTTGAAGCTTTCCTTAAGCATTGCAGACGACAATCAGAGATTAATAGACTCGAGTGGGGCTTTGTTGTATAAGGAGACTCCTTCCTTCTCTCCTTACATGATCGATTTGGAGGCCTCAGTTGGCATGAAATCAGAAGGGTATCTAAGAGACGGACAATATCTTGGATCTGCCACTTTGGAGTTATATCCCAAAAGCAAGTTTGATTCAGAAGTTTATGTCTTCCCTGATCCAATCATCTCATTGAGTGCTAAGAAATATCCACCTCATTATATTGCAGAAACTTGTTCTTCCAAACAATATAGTCAGTTCAGCCCAGAACGGACCCCATCCACCAATGGTAAGTAACTGCTACTATCTGCATGAAAACAGATATTTTAGGCTTTTGAACTTTTTCTTGCAGATTTGATTTATCAAGGTGTAGCTCTTCTCATTTATCTATTATGCAGGAATCAAAGAGTACAAAAATTCTACTTCAAACAACAATTCCTTGACAAAATTACTGCAGTTGATTCCCCATCATGGAAGCCATTTAGATCTTAACAAAGTTTATATTGATGAATCTGCTTATTACCCAGATGATCCTACAGTCGCTCATTTTCCAACAGCCAGCCCAGCAGATAGTTCAGCCACACATTTTGATAGTATTAAGGAAAGAATATCTCCAATTATATCAGGGAAACAAGAAGTTAATATCTATAATACTCAAGTGCTTTGCGAAGGCAGTGTTGAAAATCTTGCTCTTGTGGATTTGGAAAGCCCAAATGAGTGCATAGACATTTCTTCCAGAATATCTGAGTGTAACGAAATAAGTGATAGTATAGGAAGCCACTCAGGCCCAGAATCCATGTCCAGGCCACAGTTAGAAACGGTTGGGTCCATTGGCAGCTGCAGTGGTGACCACAAGGTTGAGAAATTTGACCTGAAGTCAAAAACTTCCAATGATACTTCAAACAACCTGCACCAAGGATCTCTGTGTAGAGGAGAGTTGAGTTGTGAAAAGAGTGAAGTGGATGATACTGTTTTATCATTCAATGATCAAGGTCAAAATAAATTTCAAGAACAACAGGGAACTAAGTCTCCTGCTTCATGCAAGTCCTGCATTTCAGACAATTATTCAAGCAATGTTAAGACTGTTCACTCCTACATAAGATGCTCCCAGATCACGTCTGATGTTCCTAATGAAAGTTCTAAATCCCACTTTGGATGTCATCTTACTGAAGTCTCCTTATGTGAGCTTGGACAAACAATTTCTGACTGTAGTGACCTGAAAACCAACCTCTCTGACAAGAAAGAAGAGTCAGCTGAAGTTAATGATTTGATTCAAATAGCAGCTGAATCACTAATCCTTATGTCCTCAGAGAATTCAGTTTGTTTTCATGATTCTCATACAAAAATTGGATTAAAGGAGTCTGAAAATGAGAAGATGGAACGGCCACAATATTCTTCTGATACCTTTGAGTTAATGGCACTGAACCTTGTAGAAAGCAATATGATGGACGATTCTGCATCATCAAATCCATTTGAAGTAAATGACACGGCTATGAAAGATTTTGGGTTGAAGTTGAGACGAGGGAGGAGAATGAAAGATTTCCAGAGGGAGATACTACCTGGTCTTGTTTCTCTTTCTGCACACGAAATTCTTGAAGACATAAACATTCTGGAAGGCGTTTTAAGATCGAGGGAGTACCGTCAAATGAGAGCGAAGATGGGGGCTCATGAAGATAATCGTTTCCCATTAGTCAAGAATAGACGTTCAAGACTCAACTCTGTTAGAAGAAGATATGGTTCAAGAAAGTTCAGTTAGAAGTTCATAGTGGCATTAGAAGACTCGACAAAATTCACTGGAGTCCAGATAACACGCAAGTATTGCATTCATGACCTTATTTTCCAGATTTAGACAATAGGATCATTTTGGATATTCAGACTTTAAACTCTAACTGGAGCAGTTAATTCATCTTACCATCATTTGATTTTTCTCTCTTGTGGGTTGCTACATTCTTATTTCTTTGTTGCTTCTTTTACGAAAGGAAAAGAAAGCTGCCTGCACAAAATTTAATTGAGCTGGAATCATGAAAGGAGATGTTAAGATTTTCGTAAGCACTGAAGAGCAACTACTAAGCTGATATTCAATAGGGAAATGCAGGGTGGAGCCTGTTCTGGGTGTTGGGCAGAGCTATTTGTTTCGAAAATAAAAGAACAAAGAACATCAACTCCCAACAAAAAGTGCATGCAACAGTTTATGGACTCTTAGTATCTCCACTTGACATCCATGTCCTCAGCTGACGTAACGTGTGCTTCTTAATCAGAGATTACGGTACAGCCCAGAATATGTGATGGCAATTGAAGATTAGATTTTTGGTTGTCTTGATAAACGACCTACTCAATATCTTTATTTGCACTTGTATCAAGTTCCTCCTAGTGAAGCAGGCAACAGGAGAAGATCTCAATACTGAGTGGTCCATGCTCTAGTCTTTTTTATGAAGTCAGCTGATCAATGTCATGTGCTCTTGTTACTTCCCTCTTCTGTAAAGACAAGAGTCCAATGCAACATTTACTCGGGTTTCCAACTTAAATCAAACCAATTTTATTTCATGAACACTGAGTTTCCCTGATAAACAAATTGAACAAGTACCTTGTAATCACGCAAGTTTTTCATGCCTGAAAGATTACAAAGTACAGAGCAATTTTGTCTCAACCGCAATAGATTTTGGTGTGTGATGTCTCAACCAAAACACTAAATTCCTTGCACCAGAATAGTACATGATATTTGAGATAATCACCCCCAAGTATCTAACTTGCAGTTTTAGTCATTCAAGGTATCCTAAACTCAAAGGCCAGTTGAGGATAGAATTCTTCTCAAATGTGCATTGGACAAGACGTCATGAATGTGATAAGAGCAGGAAAATAAAGGAATAATGGGAAGAGTGGAAGCAAAGCCACTGAAGCCCATACTTTAGGAACAAGCATGCTTCAATAATAGACTCTAAAAAGGATAAACACCAATAAATCAAAAGTCCAAGTTCTTGAGTGAGGTTGACGGCTTGATTGGTTTGGTTGGTTGGATTGGATGGTTTAGTGGATTAGATTCACGGGCAAGTGGAATCTTGACACATGAGGTCAAAACTATTCACCTAAACCTTTGAACATTTGTATGTATGTTTCATCTTGTACTCATTTGCATGCCCCACAATCCACATAAATAAACGGGATAACTATATATCAAATTATAAGCCAAAGTGATCGCTCCATAAGTTTTTTTTTTTTTACCTTTGTTTCTTTTGAAATCCACTCTGATATATTATTTCATACCTGAACTTGCAACATTTGTGTAGTTTTGTCATTCGGCTATCTTCTGACTCTGTTTTAGAGCGAACATGGAAGAATACATTTTCCAGCAACTTATCATCTGCAACTAGCCATTCGAAGAGCTCCACGAATGAAATACGTCAAGGCTGATGAGGTTTGCTCCTCGTTTTTCTAAATTTTCTCTGTTCATAAGTGTGTTAATTGTCAGTCAATCATAAATTAGGCCAGCAAAATGCAACTTGATCATATATCTCTACTGCTCTACACCACCATTATCTATTTTCTCCCTCATTTCATTCCATGGCTTGTACGGAATCCTCCAGTTTTCTATTGATTAGTGATAGAAAACAAAGCTGCCGTTGTCTTCATTGGCAATCTGTTTGACATAAAATGCATCTTCATCAACCAAGCTTGAACCAAGAGTATTGATACACAATATATCTCAACTATATGATTGTAAGAATACCCCCCTGACAAAACGTTATTATTAGAAGTATATTGTTTTGGCTGCTTTCCGGACATGATAACATCTTTTTCAACCAAGTTTGGACAAGGATGTTGTTAGCAGAAAATATGCCTCAAGCCCCTGACAGAACGTGAATGTTCCAGGCTGTTTAGTTTCCATGATTTGTCGAGGATCGAAACATGAAGGAAGCTTCAGATGTTTGTGCTTCAGGTAACCGTAGATGGGATTTCGAAGTTTTGGAGGTTGCTACGAGTAGCTTCAAACATGGTCATTATCTCCTTGGTTGTATTGCGAGCCAAAACCAAAAAAGAAGCTATCAAGAAGTAAGCTTGATTGCTCAAGCTGCAGTAAATGAATTCAGAAATCTGATTAACCTCCTTGATGGATCTATACATTCAGATTGTAAGAGGATCAGGAAAGGTCCTGTGCCTCGTTATCATGACATCAATCCAAATTTGTTGATGGATAGTCCATTCTCTCCGCCTCAGAATTCTGCCCACAACTTGACACAGAGAAACGTAGTTATACAGAACTTTCCTTTAAAAAGTATACAACCAACAGCCGGGTCAATTCCCAAGAGTTTATTTTACGTGGAGAAACAGAAGTCTGAGACTAGTAACGATGTCACTGGCAAATTGGTGACGGGGTTGAACCTTTCCTCGTCCTCGTTGAAGCCAAGCATACCACATTTTGGTTTGGATGCAAGTGGCGTGAACAAGCAGATTATGCCCTTCTCATCATCGGAAATCGTTGGTTCTCGAGATGACTCCTCTATATTTTCCAAGATGAGCAGTGAGATTAATAGTAAAGAGGAAAACAAAAAATGTCTATCCTCAAACAGTAGATGTCACTGCTCAAGGAGGAGGTAAATCCTTGTCCAAACTTTCCACTCTGTTTAATTAACTTTCAGTGAAGAAATACAAAAACAATGGTTTTTGATTCGGGTGGTTTTTGCAGTTATTCTTTGCTCATAGCTTTTTTTGACATATTTTATTTGCTCAATGTTGCATTCATCTATAGTTGATGAATGACAGAGTTGTAGAATTTAGGCAATTACTATTATTACATAATTTACTGGACTCAGTCAAAACAGAGTTGAATACATACAATATCACAAGTACTTGTAGCTGATCAGCATCTCTTTTACTGCATTATTCTCCGAAGTTTGAATTTTGGAAAGACATTCTACAGGAAATTAAGACTCAAGAGAACAGTTCGTGTAGCAGCTTCAAGCAGTAAATCATGTGACATACCCCAGGATGATCATTCTTGGAGGAAATATGGACAGAA
>JANIMX020000533.1:555570-566170 GCA_024582655.2 Erythroxylum kunthianum
AGTATGGAGTAAATACCCCAGTCCTTCCAGTCGTAACTTTTGGCCACTGATACACGGTCGAACCATCGGTAGTAGGCCCTTGAACCGATAGGCCAAGCACGGAGGTTAGAAGGCTTTTTATTGATTGAAAACCAGTCAGAAGCTATGGGTAGGAGATAGGAAGGGGGTAAACGATATTTTCAAGAAAAGCCTTTTCTTTGTCAAGATTGTCTGTCAAAGGAGTAAGGGTTTTTGAATGATGGATGGATAAAAGGGTCCCTGAGGAATATGCAAGATTAGAAGCTTGTTCTTGAGAAGAAAAAGCCATACTCAAAGAATTAGGAGCAGGGTTTGGAGAACCAGAAGGTGAGCCAGACATAGCGAAAGAAGAAGGGAGTAACAGAGGATTCGCAAAAGCTCAGTAAGACTGAAGGGTTTTGCAAAAGTGATAATGATGATTGTAGTGAAGGAAGGGGTTATACCAAAAAAATGTGACATTGACTAGGGAAGAGCACGATAGTTAAGAGAAATTAATTAAGACAGAAGGGCAAGGATGATGAAGAGACAAAGGCGCGATTTCAAGATTTAAAAGAAAGGATGGTTGAAAACATTTGTTATATCGTTTTATCTTCCTTTTAGTCAGATAAAATATATAAGGGGGCAAATGTTAACACCCAGTTTCAAAAATAGAATAGTCGATAGGAATATTAAGCCGAGACAAGCAGTCAAATCGGATGCCAGGTACATAAGTAAGGTGTTAGCTGATTGGAAGAAGTATATCGACTGATGACATCATGGGAATTGGCAACTGATTGGAAGAAGTATATCGATTGGTGACATCATGGGAATTGGCAGCCAATTGGCAGAAGACATCGACTAGTGACATACGGTCTACCAATCGAATAAAGGGAGATATCGATTGTGCATAAACAGATAAGTCAAAATTCCAGAGATTGCGCTCGAATAAGGGTTAGTAGAAGCGTAAAGGAGAACGAAAGTATTTTAGTTGTTGCATAGAACCATGATTCTTCAAGATAAGATAAGCAACAAGATATCCTAAAGATCAGAGTTTAAATTTTTGCAGATAACTATTGCACATATCAGATAGATACTTGTATAGATACAATATTTGAATGTAACACAAACTATAGCCTATAAATATCAAGTGTAAATACAACGAGAAGACTCTCGATAATTTATACAATCAAGCATATTATTTTAATTTCTTTCATTTTTAGTTTACTTAGTTTATTTTAGCTGTCAATCGTCATCCACACTAAATGCTCTCTAGAGTAGTTTGGGAACCCACAGGTTAGGAGACAAAATCCCTCTCCTAACTCAATCGACTGATTTGGGAATCATAGTTATCACCTTTAGCCAATCTCACGGTTAATCCTTCAATTTGTACGATAACACAATCAACGACACCTTTTGCAAGTGAGCCAATTCACTCCGAAACATTCATCATTTTGCAGTTCACATGATACCCTCTTGAAGTATATCATTCCTTTTCTTGTAAGATCTGTTTGACGAGGATAATGGATAATTGACGCACATGTAAATTATAGAGCTTCAGGAGACATACTATGAGAGAAAGAAAAGAAAGAGGAAAGTAAAATTGTTGATAGGAAAAAAGATTTTGTTATAGGATTTCATTCTTTTGATTGAAACATCGCATATGTAACAAATTACACTTGTGTTCTCATTTATTTATATAAATGTTTTACCTTCAGTTTGACTTTTAGACATATAATTATATATAAAAAGCAACGAGGATATTAATTATAAACGATGGCACAACAAGGAGTACGTTATATTTCATCTTATCCTTATATTTCTGAAAAATAATCAGCAATTTCATGTTAGTGATATTATATGTTATACATCTCAGCTTATCACTTTTGAGAAATTGGGACCGAATACAATTTGCACAGAATAAAAACAAATATTTTTGTTTAAATTCCCGAAACTTAAGATTATTTAGATTCTATAATATAGTTAACACATAAAATAAAATAAAATATGAATTATAATTTACATTTTATTCTAAAGCTTCATATTTTTTTTTTAGTATCTGACTTTTGATGGTATTTACAAAACGTGTTAATAAATTTTTACAATAGTTGTAGTGAGCCTTAGGTAAAAAGTGTTAGCTTTCTTGAAGTTTAAGCTTGTTTATAATATATTTTTGACATTTTAGTAATTTAATTGAATAAAATTATAATTCATTCTAAGTAAATATTAATTGTGGATCCACTATCTCATATTGATATTTATTTATTAAGTATCTCATATTTAATAATAAAGTTTTCTTAAACTTTACAATCAAGTTTAATGTGATTAAAACACTTTATCTCTCTTCAACCCGTTATTTATGTGTGACGCATTAGGTTCTCAATTATATTAGTAGTGAATATATATATCAAGATTAACATCTTCCAATACACCATGACCACCTAAATAATTAGACAGTAATTTTGACTAACCTTTATGTGCATTATTTTTTTGTATAATTCAATCATTTGTTCATACAATGTTTCAATTAAAATAGAGCATGAAATTAAAATCTACTATATTTGAGTCCAATCATGGTATTTTTCACTACTAGTAATTGATTATATTAATGACATTTGTAAACTATTTTTATAAAATGTCATTCCACTTTGAGCATAAATTTCTCAAGTCAATACTAATCGATAACAATAGAACATTATTCTTAACACTTTTAGGATGATGAATTTTATATTGATCATTCAACTACCTTTGTATAGTTCATGCTATATCCGATGACTATCGACTAAGCTACCCTTGAATATAATATATCATAACTAGTATCAAAATATAACAATTATTGATACTTTGATGATCTCAAGTCAAAGGATCACTTATACAATCATCATAATGAAAAATTTCAAAGTTTGCAAGTAATGTTTCATATGGATTAGTTCAATAAACTTATTCTCATATTTTTTAAATATCTCCATACTAAAAGTCTACGAGATCGGCTACTTCCTTCATAAAGTATAAACGTAACGTGTGCTTGTCTTTTTACATTATATTAATTTATAATTTCAATAGAACAATTTAGGGATAATACATAAATGTAATATGAATCTCATAATTACGTTATATATATAGAATGTTTTTAAATATTTGTGTCGCTAAGTTGCAATCAACTGATTGATTTTAAAATGTAAACTAACAATCACAATTTCAAACTACACATGAATTTTATATATTAGATTTAAAAGAAAGTTTAAATACTAAAAGAGTATCTAAACAGTGAAAATTTGTCCCAGCAAGCCCTAAACTCCATTTTCTTACAATTTCTTGTTCATATTTTGTTTATATTTTAGTAACTCCTATTAGATTAGAAGCTTGTTACTATTTTAATTTCTACTTTTTCAATCTAGAAAATGTCTTTCTTCTTTTGTAGAGATTTGGATTATCTTTTTAAATGTTTACTTATGTGTAGAGATCTCTAACATATTTTAAAGGTGATGATACTTTATCCATAGTCATAAAGCTGAATTTGTAAATTAAAAAATTTCCAAATATAAATTTTCAAAAATGTTTAATGGAGTGCTGTTCCTGCGATTTTTTTAATTTTTTTTTTCAAAAAAATATGTTCCCATAGTTCAAATAACTGGTGGAGAGGATAATGAAAGCTCAATTTAATTATGACATTTTGTACTTTAATGTGATGAAATACATACTTCTTGATAAGATCAATTAGATTTCTCTTCTTGTAGAGTCTGTACACAGTACACGTGGATATATAATTACCAATTTTTAATTCCCATTCAAGCTGTTCATAGGTTCTTGTTCAGAAACCAAACTTAAAACACTTCCAAAGCTTGAACACTACATAGTTTTGAGGGAACGAACGAGGATCAAGGACCTGTCTGCAAAATCCAAAGTCCCCCATCTTCTTCTTTACCTTTTCCCACTCCCCAAACTTCACTTACGAATAAACAAAATAAACTATACAAATCCAATATCCTTCCATCCATAGGCATTCTCTTCTCCACTCAGCCACAGGAAAACGAATACGAGAGAGAGAGAGAGAGAGAGAGAGGCAGAGACTCAGCCTCACCCATTGTGAATTCCCACTTTTGTTTTTAACCATTTTCACCTTCGCCCCCTCTCTCTCTATATCCTTATCGAAAAGATTTCCCTTTTCTCGTGCAGAGAGCCGCCTCCTCAACACCCACCACCTTACTTTTCTCTTTGTCTCTCTATTGTAACTACATTGGTGTATATGTTTTTTCTCTCCTTTTTTTTTTTTCCTCGTATTGATGATATTAAGTTTCTAACTTTAACTTTAGTAACATCTGCCAAGCAAGATACAGTTTATACATACACGCTCTGATAAGAAGGACTCTTTTAGTTTTGTCCTCTTTCTCTGGGTTATATGTACCGACCCAGAAGTTGATAGATTATATTGTTTTACCAGAGGCACAGAGTTTAGATAGATAGATACAATGTCGGCTTACAGGGATGAAGATCCTCGTATCCATGACATCAAAACTAAGATCCGTGTCGTCCCCGATTTTCCTAAACCAGGTTTCTCTTTTGTTTTCTGTTAGATGACTTCGTGTGTTCTTCTGTCTGAAATCTCCATACTTCATTTTTCTCTTTTTCATTTCAACGTAGATAGGAAACCAACGACATTCTTCTTCCCTGCTCTAAAAATTGGTTCTCCTTTCGACATGTACACTAAGAATTATCACCAATATTCGCTTTTGAGCTTGTTATGTCTTGGCTAACAAAGAGGAAATAGACTTTCTTATATGAAACAATACACTTATGAGTTATTACAAAGTTAATAGTTTTAGTTTCTCTATCTAAGGATACTTGTTCTACAGTAACCAAGCGTTGAGCTTCTATGAACTGTCTTTTTTTTTTTGGTCTAGAGTCTCACAATTAATCAAAGATTTTTTTTTTAATTTTAAGTTTCCCTGTTTACTTATTTCGTGCATTTTCAATCTGAGTCTCATAGAAAGAATTTAAGTTGTGCTTTTCTTTAGATGTTGATTTCAGAAATTCAATGACGGGTGTGTGGCAGGAATCATGTTTCAGGATATTACTACTCTGTTACTGGATCCGAAAGCCTTCAAGGATACAATTGATTTGTTCGTTGAACGGTACAAAGGCAAAAACATTTCAGTTGTTGCAGGTGAACAGTCGAAAAACAACCCACTTTCTCCTTCTCTTGGATTTTGCTTGAATTTTTGAGGGGTTAAGGATTTAGCTTATGTTATTTCGTCACTTAGATTGGGTTCAAGGTGGTGGGGTCTATTTGCTTACCGAGCTAAAATGCTTTATTATTTTTGCCTGTGTTGTCTTTTATGGATGCTTTTTGAGAATTTCATTCTTTTTTTTATGCTAAAGAGACTGTATCAATCTCATTTTGATAATTGATATGTTTCCCTGTTAGAATGATTTCTTGTTTGACTAATGTTCTGTTTTAGTGGGTGCGCCATTGATTGCTTTCTCTGTTAAAATTTCCCCTTGAGCGGCTCTCCTCTCTTTCTGTGTTTTGTTGCTATTCTTCTTGTGATTGTTGAGGGCATGTGCTAAGACCTGATTTGGGTGGTTGGTGGTTGGTGATGATGCCCCAACTTGTTAAAAAAAGGGGTGGACCCGGTTCATGCAAGTTAACGACTGGGCCATTGCTCTTGGGTTTATAATTATGTGGATTTCTTATTTCTCTATGATGCATTGATCTAATATTAATGTCTAAATCCTATACTGTTTCTTTGTCATGCCTCCTCTATTTTACATTGATATAATGTCTAAATCCTGTACTGTTTCTTTGTCATGCCTCCTCTATTTTACCCTTCTTCTTCTTGTATTGAGTTTTCAGTGGCATAGAGGATTGCAGATGTACTGTTGTTTTCTGCTAAGATGATTGACCTTCTCTTCTTTGTCCGACATTCTGTTTTATTATATTATCCTTACTATTTCCCCCAAGTGAAAAACTAATTAATAATTCAATGCCAAGCTTTTTACTCCATATTGATTCAGGCATTTGGTTACTAATTTACTCCATGTCTACATTTATAATTAGTCATTTGGAGACTCGTAACAAATAGCTAAACTCCGAAATGACGACTCTAGTGTAATTGTTTTTGTTTCAAGTTAAAACAAGGTCTTATGATCTCAACATTTAATAGTACTAGGATTCTGTCAGCAGTGAATATCCATGTGCTTTGTCGTAATGCATGAGCATAAACTCGTGTTTTTCTTGTATTGTCTCTTGCGCTGTAGAAAAATTCACACTTCATGGCATATATCTTTTCTAATGATAATAAAAGCCCACACATGGACATTATGTGTGCAAGTTGTTGATTGTTGCACTGTTATGCAATAATTTAGATCCACTGATAGTCCTCAAATGATAGTTGTAAGAATTATGTTATTGAAGTACAGATGTATCATCAAGGAAGACAATTTCCATTAAATAAATCTGACGGAAAGCAGCATAAGGATATTTATACATCATCATAGTTGTGATTCATAGGTGTACTTTAGATTTTTTTCTGCAGCACGTAATTTATGGTTGTAGATTTTTTAGACTCTTAATTATTTCTGTTATGGTACTTGGCACACTGACATTTTACTCTGATGGACCTTTGATGGTTTTAGATAGTTGAAAGAATTTCTTTTAGGGTTCTATTCATCGCAGACGTTTCATCATAAGCTGAAACACTTTGATTTGATATGTAAATCTGTTGAACTAAATTGATCTGATATTGCTGTGTTCTGTTTATGTAGTTAAGAGTTTTGCAAAGGATGTCAATTTTGTTGTCTAGTTGGTGAATGCTTTATTGACTATGCTTAAATATCAATGGCTACAATTTCTCAAATGACATGCTCTGCCACTTTTTCCTATATGAAAAGTAACTAAACATCATCCATACAGTGCTAAACTCAAAACTTATAGGTGTGAAATTTGTGGGATTTGGTGATTACGAAGTTCTGTTTAGTGCTTTGCTGCAAGCATTTGGTCATATGATCTGGGTCATAGTTATGCTCATTGATTCAACATCTAGATGTTAATTCATTTCTTATTATACGATTTATCATCCTTTTTCAGGAATAGAAGCTCGGGGATTTATTTTTGGGCCTCCCATCGCTTTGGCAATTGGAGCAAAGTTTGTTCCATTAAGAAAACCAAGGAAATTGCCTGGTATTCTTTCTTCAATTTTGTATTGGTTTCATCTAATATGTCCTGGGATATATGTGTGCTAGGTCCAACGGCATAGTCACGGTGTCAATGTGCCACTTCGATTGAGTTACTATTTATATGATGCTTGGGTTCCATAGCCACTCTTTCTCTACATGCTGAGTAAATATTAATCCTTGATTTAGGAGGTGTGCCTTCAGGAACATTGTAGGAGGAACCTTGTTAGTCTTTGCAAGTGGTCTCCTTTTGAACTTGTTTTTGAATTGGTATTCTATATATCTTGATGTGCATCTTCTTATTTGCTTGTGTGTGAGTGGTATAATGTTAATGGATACTGAGTTTTTCTGTAAAACCTTTTTCATCATATCACTACGTGTCCATTTTCAGATTCTCAGGAAATGTGAAAAGGTTTTGAAAATGACCACAAGTTAGTTATCAAATGTTTGTCTCGGAGTGATCACCACGTGTACATGATTAAACTTACTTATCTCGTTATCAATCATATCCAGTTGTGTGGTTGCATATTGATATATGTGTAGTTTCTGCATTAGCCTAGTTTTCTTTTACTAATTCTTAAAAGTTTCTGATGATTGTTACGGGCCCTTTTTCATTTATTTTGGGCTTTATTAATGACATGTAACCCTTATGCCCTTATGACAGGTAAAGTTATATCAGAAAAGTATGTTCTGGAATATGGAAGTGATTGTCTTGAAATGCATGTTGGAGCAGTCAGCTCGGGTGAACGTGCTTTGGTGGTTGATGATTTAATTGCAACTGGTGGTACTCTATGTGCTGCTATGAATTTACTTGGTAACCATTTTGTAGTCTTTTCTACAGGAGCTTGTTTAATTTGCCAGGACTTGTTCGTTTCATCAGTGGAAATTCTTCCTGAATCGCTAGATGGATTGAAAAGCTGAGATTAATCTATCATTTTTTAAGCATCTCCATTCTGTGCATTGTGGTTGTTCATCATTGAGTCTTCAGACATAAGGGCACAAAATATGTTTGCTTAAGAGGCCTATGTTCAATATATAAACTATCCTCAAATCTAACTCGATTGCTGAATTGAACACTGGCTGATTTCTACAAATTTCCACTTTCTTGCCTAGCATGATATAATCAATGGTCTACAATTTCATATCGTTTCTGGAATTAGGTTCACTAAACATAAATCTTTATGGTTAAGATAAGCGTTTCTATTTCACTGTAGCTTACCTGATCATTCCTTTCATTTTGCATGTAAAGTTTGTAATGAGATGAAGTGAAATGATCATTCTGATTCAGTACTTTTAAGGGATTTAACCGTGATTTTTGTGCAGAGCGTGCTGGGGCAGAAGTAGTGGAATGTGCGTGTGTGATTGAACTTCCAGACCTCAAGGTATGCAATATTTTTTAGCCTATTCCGATCTTTTTCTGGAAGAAGTCCAATGAGAACACATCAGTAATGCAGACATTTTTGTTCTCTTATCTGTCCCTGGAGCTGATTGTGGTCAAATGTTTTTGAATGCTGTAGGGTCGTGAGAGATTGAACGGCAAGCCCTTGTATGTGCTTGTGGAGTCGCACTAAATGGTGGCCTGGACAAAGTGCATGACGAGATGTACATTTATGGAGGGATATTGGGTTAATTTTCATCTGAAAAATGTGTATTGAAAACTCAGCTCCAAGATTTTCGGACTACTGAATTTTGGTGGACAATGTTTAGATCCAAACCCCCCCTTTTCACTTGGTAGCGTAGGCCATTGAAATTCATGTGATGTGCTTGATCCTGAGAACAAAGAAATAGGTTATGCTTTTAGCCCGGAGATTGGATGCGATGTTACCCTTATATTTCCATGCAATTACTCTTTCATTTAATCATCATTTTGGAAAACTTGAATTATTTTATGAGCATTACTCTTTCGGTTAATCATATTCTGTAGTTGTGATAAATAAAGTAAAAATAAGAACTCAAATATTGGTAAAGCATATTGCGTTTTCATGGAAAATAGAACTTTTTTTGAATTGGTTCTGGTGGAAAGTGCCTAATTCTTTAATTTGAAGTTGTATGCAAAACTAGTCTCTTCATAAGTTGAAGCAATACGAGAATTTTTGAAGACATTCAAAGTCGGTTCATTCAGAATATACCCACTAAAGGAATAAAATTGAACGGAAGATCAAATCAGGCATGATGTGCCTCTCAACGACAGTGACAACAAAACATCTATTTCTTGTTTCATTTTCAACTGCCTGACTTGTCTTGCACTTTGGTATCTAACCAAACTAACAAACTTAGGAGTCTTGCTATGAACTTTGTTTAATCCACCAGTTGCTTCCGAGATTTGGGACCAGTACCCTTTTCTTCAAAGAACTTACTAGGCTGAATGAAATAAAGAAATGTTGCACTAAGAACAGTTATTGTAGTTAACTAAGTTTAGGTGCTTACCTAAGCTTTCTTTCTGAATCGGGGAAAAGCTTAGTGCTTTGCTTCCCTTACACTTTCTGTTTGACAGAATTTAGTTGCAAGATTTTTAATGATTCATATTTTGAGCGTAAGCCATCAGGTTGTCTAGCCTGTGAGATAAAATCCCAAGTGGTAATGAGTACAATCACTTGAACTGTATTTATGTTTTTCTCAAGATCATGATACAAATTTTAGATTAGGTTACCTATAACAGGTTTTGGTTGTTGGATTATTCTTCATGCTTTTAGAGGTAAAGATTTAATGTCTTTTTGAATAAAAACCTCAGTGACATAATTGGAATTTTGTTCAATCACAACACACTATACTATCATTCAACTGATTTTATGAACTTTGAAAAATTAGGACCTCTAGTTCTAATGTTATAGAACATAACATTTAACAACCCTAATATCATATAAAACTCTAATTATTTTATCCTTCTTCCTCATTGGCATATTATCATTAATGCACTATAATCACACAACCCATCATAAAATTTAAGAAATTCATATCCTTAGTCTGTTGAAATTTCATTATTTGTTTAAGGACAAATTTATTGTGAGAAGAACAATAAGATCTAAACGCGTAAAAGAGTTGTTTGGAATTTACAGTGGACATAAAACTTATGTAAGTAAAATAAAGAAGAAAAAAGCCAAGGTAAATAAAAAAGATAACTTCACTATCAATTATATTAAAAACAAGATTAGAAGTTAACTTAAGCATCAAAATGCTTATGGTAGAGTCTCTTTCAACATTATTTTGCAAGAACATATCTATCAATATAACAAGTCTTCGTGCTAGTCAGGATCAACTAAGCTCCACACAGAGCCGTCTCCAGTATTTTGGAGGCCCTAGACGAGTCCAAAATATGAGACATTCAACTTTTTATATATATAAATATTGTTCTAATAAAATCTAAAATTTAATAAATTCAATGAATCTAAAATAATATATAATAATTTATACTTAAATTCAAATATAAGATTAT
>JANIMX020000533.1:1215572-1235195 GCA_024582655.2 Erythroxylum kunthianum
ACGTCGTCCTTAAGCGTGCCCACGCTTAATCATCAAAAATATCTGTCAGTTACGAATTTGAATTTTCGTCACTTTCTTTGTATCTTTTTGGTTCAATTTCATCTTTTATGTGTTGGAAATCATCTAAAGATAAATCCATTAAATTTAAATGATAATTTCAACAGAATAAGGAAGTTCATATCCAAAATTAGCACAAAACTAACAACTTAACATATTACAAACATACAATTTTATAAACATATATCTACACAAACTTTTTTTTTTCAAAATCACATTTTATGAGGTAAGTTTTACTGTGATAAGTATATCATATAAAAAGAATATGTAAAATATAAAGTGCTTTAATAATGAAATAGGTACATATAATTACACAAAAGTAAGATGAATGTTTATATTATAGATGCAAATAAGATAGAATAACAAATTATTAAAAATAGTGCATGTTCAAGATTTAAGGCCAACAATGTAACATATTTTCAATAAATTAAAGAAAAGGATGTAGTTGATGATATGTTTAAAAAAATTGTCTAACCAAACAAAAATTATTAAGAACAAAATTAAATGATAGAAAATTTTCTATACATTTATGAAATAAATTATAACTTGGTGTTTGTGAACTAAATGATAAAAGATTAGAGCTAGAACAATGTTTAACTCCTAATATAGTTTCTAATAACTTTTATGTCTTTATTTATATAAATTAAACTTTAATTATGATCTACAATAAATTGCTAAGTTCGTGGACATGATTAAATTTAGGGTTCAATATAAAAGAAAATCTCAAACTTTACTCAATTTTGCAATACTAGCCTAAACTTTAAAAAGTTGCGCTAAAATCTTCTAAATTTTAATTTGTTGGAAAATAGTCTAACCATAAGTTCTCCATTAATCAAGATGATGTTGGTGAGCTACATCGGATTGTTTTTTTATTAGTAATTGTGTTATGTACAAAATTAATTATTTAATAAATTTTAAAAATATTTATTTTTTTTAATCCATAAAAATAATCTAACACTAAAATTAGAACACCAGCGAAGCAGGGAGATGTAACCAACAAAGTTGGGTGATGAAGAAGTAGTGTTCCAATAAAGAAAATATTTTAAGGGTTAGATTATTTTTAGGGATTTAAAAATTTGAATATTTTAAATTTATTAAATAATTACTTTTATACATTGCAAAATTAGAATTTGTGTCACATACGTGAAAAAAATTTAATCTAACGTTCACCATATCATAATAATTAATAGAGAACTTGACGGCAACTATTTTTGCAACAAATTAAAAGTTGGATAGCATCACTTTTTAAAATTTATTCTATTATTACAAAAATTAAAAAAAGTTTGGAATTTTTTTAACAATTAAACCTTAAATATATTATAAACACTGAACAAGTTTATGTATGAATTCGTAAGATTGTAAAATAAAAAAAATCCATTTAGTTTTAATAAATAATTATTGAAGTCTTTTATTGGGTTTTTTATATATAACCAATTGTTGATATAGTGATAGAGTATGGCTAAGCCTTATGAAATGGTCTTTTTAAAAGTTTTCTTATATGTTCAATTATTGACATTAAAGAATGGTTAGAGCGACAGACTCTCACTTCTCTCTACTTACTTCTCCCTCCCATTCCTCCCCTTCTTACGTTTGGTTGATATGTCCCCTTTTGCTTCCTCTCATTCTTGATTTCTTCTTCGAATCTCAATCCAGGTTCTTTATCTACTACTCATACCTTCCTCTAGTACCAATTATTAGGGTTTCTGTTCAGTGTTCTGAAAGATCCCAGATTTCTCTTCCTTAAAAACGCTCAGGCAATGGAAATTATTCTTCGTCCATATCATGTTTCTTACTTTTCCTTAACATCAACATTATTTCTCTCCTTTCTTAGGTTGTTATCTAAACCTCTTTTCCCTCTTTTCCTCACAACATCAACCTTGAGGAACTCAACTTTCCACCTTTGCCAAAAAGTTGCTCCCCCTCTCCTAGTCCCATCTGTTGTCATCTCTCAACCTAGTAACTATATCTCATCTCCTAGAAGCCTTCTTGTCCAAGGTGCAAAAGGCCATAATCTAGTTTAAGGTACAAAGTTGCTCCACTTCAAATAGAACGAGGTTCTGATTTGCTTTAAATGTACTGAAAAAAATGCAGCGAATGCTCCAACAAATATACTGGGTCAGTATCAAGTAATATATGATGAGTAGAATGTCAATCCGATGACTAATTAAAGTACTAAACATATACTACCTCTTATCAATATCTAGGCAAGTAAAAATGAATTGTCACGTAATTAATTTAAAAGAACTAAATTAAAACTATAGCAAGAATGTGGGAAACGGGGATTTAGAATCCACCCTAATTACGCTAATCAAATTATCATCATGTCATATAGATTAATAGCTATGTGGTCATCATAGTGAGTTTATCAAGTTTTTAAATTAAAGTCTTTAACCTCTAATTAATTAGTCAGCTCCCGCATCTCTAATTAATAGTGGACTCTAAATTACACTCATACACCTCCTGATACTATGATCGCCTAATGCCCTAAATTAATTATTCATAATCCCTTAGTGAATAATTAACTAGAAATATCGCATTAATTCCTGGATAATCTCTAATTAAACCAATTACCGCAGCTCTCGCATTGACTAATTAGTTCAATTATGAATTCCTAACAAACTTATATTCACTCCCGTGTCTATAGTGTTTCTAACAATTATAATTGATTAAAATCACAATTGAAATTATTGGAATTGCAATCTAAAATAAACCACACATCTAATAATCCTAAAACATGACGACAATTATCCTATTAGCAATTTCGGGTTTCATCCTAATCCTGCACTTAAAAACTAGCTAAATATAAACATAAGAATAAACATGCAATTAATGAAGAAAAACATAAATTAATCACATTGAAAATAAAAACAGAATGCTGAATAAAAGAACAACTAAGAAAAAATAACTCAGAAGAATAACCACTGCATAATCGTAAAGACACTTAATTGAAAGAATGAAAAGTTTCTAAAAAATTTAAACATAAATGAAGAACGATTACTGTCTAAACAAAATAATGAACGATGATTGCGTTAACTATACTAAGAACTCTAAACTAATCTATTCTAGAATGAAGAATTGAAAGAAAATTGCTAAGTTATGGCAGTTGAAAGAAATTATGGAGGGAAAAAACTAATCTGACTACTAATGCTAATTAATGACGAATACGACTCGACCTAATCTGTCTTTAAATATAGAATTAGATGTACGCCGACGAGTTTAACTTGTATGCCGGCGACGTATATCCGACGTATGTTTTCAAAGCTGACGGCGTAAACCTTCAAGGCCGTCGGTGTATATTTTCTAACATGCTCCAAATTGTGTCTACCTTCTTCCAATTGATCCATCTTTTTGCTCTAAGTCTTCTAATTCCTGAAATATCACATGAAGCATAATTAAGTACCAATTATTCATGATTTCTATTCAATTAATAACAATTTCAATCCAAATATTTAACTTTATCTAGTGGTGTTGTGTCTCTTTTACAAGAATTTGATGATCTCTTTCAAGAGGATATTTTGAGTGGATTACCCATTATGAGGGGGATTGAACACCAAATCGACTACATTCCAAAAGCTCAAATTTCAAACTAGCCTACATATAGAACAAATCTAGGGGAGACAAAGGATATACAAAAACAAAATGAAGAGGCCAACAAGGGAAAAAATAATGTTAACGTTTACAAATGAATGAAAGTTAGACCTTAACGTTTCATTGTGTTTAAATTAAACCTTATGTCGATGAAAATTCTAACAAAAACCTAACCCTATCAGTTATTTGACGTGACAAAAAAATCAAATTTTACCTATAAAAAAGGCGCACAATGGGCCACCTATGTTCCACGTGGCAGTGTAGGATCCAATTATAAAATTTAAAATATTATAATTAATAAAATTGTTTTTAATTTTATTTTATCCTTAATTTAAATACTTAAACTAATTAAATTATTTTACCTAACAAATCCATAATCCTAACTTTGCAATCCTCAACTCTATTTCTCTACAAGTTTTCTAGATTTTATGTCTATAAAAAGTTATCTTATGGATGTAAAGAAATAAAAGGTTACCTTTATTGATTAATCAACTACACTTGATAAGATTTTTTTAATTCTTATATTTTGAGAAACTCTTGTTTTAAGTTCTCTAATAACTTATGATCTTATCTACTTTGCTAGTAGTGATCAAATCCTAGGATCCTATCACTCTCAATCTATCTTTTATGTGAGTTTGACAATTTATACCATTCTTCCTTTTTGTTAACTTTGAATATGTTCTTGAATCAAACTTCTTGATAGAATGATCCTAAGTCCTATTCATATTATTACGAAATCTCACTAGTCCTATTGATGAGAGTCATATCATTATAGGTCTTTTTAGTATAAACCAACTATTTACCTCTTTTAAAGAATCTCCTTTAGTTGTGGAGCCTACTAAAACTCCACTTTTGATTTCTTTCTTATCCACTTCACTTGCTTATACACTATATTGGTCTAACCATTTAAGTCAATCATTTGTTCTTCTTTGTTGTTATACCTTATAAACCTCACACAAACAATAAAACTAGTTATAATCCTTTATTGCAAAAAGTATGACATAAGAGTTCCAACTACTTATTGATCAACATACTTAGAGATTTAGTGGACTTGCCATCTAAAAAATTGATGATTTGTATTAAATGTATCTATAAAATCAAGACTATTGCAAATGGGTATATCAAATGATATAAAGCCATATTTGTTGCAAAAGCTTCAAACAATAATATGACATTGATTAAGAAGAGACCTTTGCTTAAATAGTTCGTCTCATCGCCATTATCATTGTAAAGCAATCTAAATTGTTTTAAATGATTGTTGAAAGAATGCATTTCTTAATGGCTATTTATTGGTGTACATGTAACTACCATGTGGCTATAACTGTCTACTTAATAAGGATTCTAAGTTATAAAAGGCTCTTTATGGACTAAATAAGTACCTTGAGCTTGGTTTTCCAAGTTCATCAATATTATTTATTAACTTGGTTTTCATTTCAATCCTTATGGTCATATGTTATTTCTTTTTAAGACTACCTAATGTAAACTATTCATTCTTTTTATCAATAACATGATTTATTACTGGTGATGATTTCCAAGGCATTATTGATTTTGAAAATTTTCTCAATTAACAAGTTCACATGAAAGATCTAAGACTCTTCAATTTCTTCTAACCTCTAAGTTTCATTTGATCAATTTTTATATTATTTGACTCAAGTTATGTATGTTTATTAAGCTTACTTCTTGTGCAAGTCTCATAGATTCTAAAATTGTACACAATCCTACCGAGTTTATTACCCTATTTTACTAGTGATAATTCCTTTCTCAATGAAATAACTCTTTATCAACAATTAGTTATCAATCTTATTTATCTCATGTCATTTGATTAGACATTATCCATACAATCTACATTATTTGTAAGTTCGTGACTATTCTATGTACACTTATTATGTTATTATTCTAAGCATTTTTTAATCTTAAAGGGATGTTATTTCATAATTTTCAATTTTTTCGCTTATTTAAAAGTTTATTTGAATGTTAATTGGATTGGTGATTCTATTGATAACTTTGTACTATTTATGTTTACTTTTTTATTGGTGATTTATTGATCTCTTAGTGTAATAAAAAGTAAGCACTCATATCTTTATCCAATATTAATGTTAAATATCGAGTCATTGTGGATACTGGCCCTCAACTTATTTGGTTGCGTTGGTTATTTTGACGTATGAGCATTATACATTCATAAATTGTTATCCTTTACTGCAATAATTAATGTTCTACAATACTCATAATGATCTTTTCCATGAACGTATGAAATTCATTGGGAATTATTTCCACTTTATACTTCATTATATATTAGTGAGGATACTATTCGATTATTTTTGTTCCTCTGAAAATTAGATTATTTATATTCACTAAAACTCATTTACTAAATCCATTTTATATTATCATCTTCAAAATTCAACTAGCCAATCTTCAGAGTTTGAGATAGAGATGAATACCGAAAATATTCTAGATGAGTACTACAAATCATATCTTGAATTGTTATAGTAATCGCCCTTTAGATAACTTCCTAAATTGTGTACTTTGATTTGCTCTCTTTATTTGTTTTTCTTATTTAAGTATAGGATTTTAGTGTATAAATAAGAGTTTATCCTTGTATAATGGACAAATAAAAAACAAAACAAATTCTCTTCTTCTTCTTTTTTTTCCACTTTTTGTAACTACCCTAACGTTCATTTATTCAATCTCCATCAACATTTGTTACATGCGCAGTGATGCTTGCAGCTGATGAGATTTCAACAGAGCTGGCATAATGCTGTACCATTTATTAGAATGAAGGTGGACATTCCTGTACATACTTTTGCTACAAATGCATAGCGTGTATATTTATGTTCTCTAAACTTATACTCTAGGTAGCTCTTCGAATCAGTGTTTATTGTTAGATCTGATAAAGCAAATCGAAATATAATCCAAAAAGAACAGAAAATAATAAAACAGAAAAACAGAAAGAATTAATAAGCCGTAAATCTGACAGGAAACAAATCGAAATCGAAGTCATTGAGGTCTGTTGAAAACAGTTTCTTTAAGACAGATTCGTCCTCTCTTCGGTGCTTGAGAAATGTGGACGTCTAATCTCCCAGGATACAATAATGAGAGTCTCGCACGACAGCACAACAGTGAGAGACACGAAGCGAACCGTACCTTATCTATCATCAGAAACACGAGAACCGTAACGAGAGAGACTGTTTTCGATTTTAAGTATAGGATTTTAGTGTATAAAGTCTAATTTTTTGAAGTTTTGTATTTCCGTATTTATTTTTTAAATTTTTTATTTATATTTTGAAAATTTTAATATTTATTAATATTTTACTGACATGATTGATTAGAGTATGTAAGACTAATATTTGGAGAAGTTGCATGTGTATTTTGTACAACTTTTTAGTATAAAAAAGATCTGATTGTTTTTGTCAATATGTTTGCCATAAGAAATTCAAAAGTTATGTTGAAAAAAATAAAAAATCACTCAATCTCTTAAATTGTTAATTTTCACATACTTCATCGATTATATTAAAAAAATATTAATTAAAATAAGTTTTTGAATTGAGTTATATGATTTTAAAATTTTAGATATTTAATTAAAATTTTTGAAAAATTGAATATTAAAATAAAAGGTTTGAAAATTAACACTTTTAATTCATTATCCTTTTAAAATGAAAATTCTTGGATTTTGAGTTTAAAAGGAGAGCAGTTCATTATTTGTGTAGTTCTAATATCGTAAAATTGTGTTAAGCTGTTATTTTTGTGCTAATTTTGGGTATAAGCTTTCTTATTGTGTTGAAATTATCATTTAATTGTTTCCAGATGATTTCCAACACATAAAAAATGAAATTGAACTAAAAAGATTCAAGGAAAGTGAAGAGAATTCGAATTTGTAGCTGACAAATATTTTGTTAACTATGCGTGGGTATGCCTAAAAAAAATAGAGCTGCATGATCTAATTTAAGATCAGATTCTATTTTTCAAAGAAATTGTGTTGCATTTTATGGTCAAATCTTCGACTATGTATGCCAGCTATCCTACTGTCACGTGACGTGGTCCACAGTATTGATAGTCAAAATCAGTGGTTTTCTACCAGTCTGCCACTTGAACAGATTGTGTTGACAAATAAAATTCGAGTTGGTCGCTTGGACTTCAGGTAGCTGAGCATTTCAGCAGCGGTATAGGAAACACGCCACCGTATGGTGAAGGTGATATGTTCGAAGATGTATGGTCTTGAGCGGAAGGATATGTTCCGTCTTAAAAGAGGAAGCCAGTGTTGGTCTTTTCTTTTACTTCGTCTAAAATTTGGTCATTGAGCAGCATTCACAATTTTCATGAAACTACCTGGTTGAATTGCATTGAAGCGATTATTTGATGATATATTAGAAAAGGCTCAGATAATTTGATCCATTATGTATTTTCATGAACTTGAAGATGCAATGATGACGCTCTCTCATTTACTATGGTAGAGTATTTTTCCTCTGTATATAAATGCATTAATATAGAATTGTCTGGTTCAGTAGTCTTTCTTGCGTCTCGTTGTCAGGTTTTCTGCCTAGACAACTGGCTACAAGGACATGCTGATACTATGTCAGGATTCAATCTTGTCACCCACTTGAAGGAGACGATAGATTCCTATCATTAGCCTGCTTTAAAGACCACTATAAAATTGCTTGGTTTGGAATCTGTAAACAGGATATCCTAAGTATTTAAATCCCTTTCAATGAATTCAGAAGCCAACTCCCTGAGAGTGAAACAGTAGAATAATCAAACAAAAGCAAGTTCCACTTGCATACACGATACAGGTCCATGAAACGCCAACCAATACCATTCTTAACTGTGAGAAAGCAGCTATGGAAAATCTGTTCCTGTCTATTCGGAACTAAAAACTAGACCTTTCTGGCAATCCAAAATAAGTAGAAAAGGAAGAAAAAGGATAAACAACTTAGCCCTCTCTTTTCCCCAATAAACCCGTAGAGGAAAACCAAATATTTTTGACGAAAGATTTGTAAAAGCTGATAATTGAAATTTTTCTCCGTACTAGTTGCATCATTATGTTATTGACACAAAACAAAGCAGAACATTCCTTCCCAAATTGGATGTGGTTAATTAAATACATGTGATATATCTTCTAACTTCTTTCGTTGTGGATAGGTGGTTTTCGATGGGGTTGTGCATAGTCCGTCTCTACTAAGTCCTCTGGTGTTTCATTTTCTTTAGATTCTGTAGCTTCCTCGACATCACTCCTTGTGAATCCTAACATGGACCGTACTCGCAACTTGGATTCCTGCACGATCATCAACAAAAACCATGTTTACATTAATATTTAATCAACATTCATTTCCTTGTTCTTCTAGGCTCGTTCGTGATTCGAAATAAACGCGAACATTTACTTCTTTCATCACATTCCTCTTGGTACCGTACTTAATAGGTTAATTATATAATTACAGGCACAAAACAGAGTTTAGTGCACAGTTCCCGAAACGAATGAATTATATATACTGTACAGATTAATTACATATTCTGTTCTGTGCCTTTACTTCACAGTTAGCAAGCTTTCATAGCTTGCATGATTCATGCATGGGGCAGATCATCTGGCTTGCCATCCTGATTGAGGACAAGATCAGAAAAGATGTGGGCCATTCTTACTGGTAGCTGCCTCACCAAAATCATAACTGCCTAACTACCATGTTCAAATTGATATATCCAATTTTTCTCAGATATCTATCTACAATTTCATTACCTTCATTTCAGCCGCCTGCTGCATATCGTCTGGGGAATATCTTGGTACGACAGCTTTAGTTCCTGCAGGTACCAGTATTATCGTTAACAAACACAGTTGCAGAAGATAATGTAATTAACAAGTTTGTTTAAGCTGTCAGTCACAATCGTTCTACTTACAAGAATATAATTATAGAAGTATTGAAGTCTGAAGAATAAATTTCGTACAATATATTTTTCTTGAACACGGACCTAGTTGTCTATACATAAAACTACGAATGAGTTATGTCCATTTCTGAGATATGACTCTCACTAGACGGTGAAGCAGACTAGTAGAGATTGAAAGTCTGGAATTTCAGCTTTGTAGTTGAAGAAGTGGAAAAAGAAATCACCAGTGTTTCATTTTTTTCTATAAAAGAACTGCATATGAAATCCACTAAAACTTTAAAAAGAAAAGAAAAAAGCATCACTGGCTTTCAACGTGTAGAATTTTATGTATGGGAGTATATATGTGGAGACATGTAAAATATCGTTATTTAGTCGTTCAAATTTTGTTAGAGTCACGCTGTTCATTAATTTTGTGAGAGTTTATAGATAATTGTATAGTATTTTCTGTTTTTAGATAAATTATATGGTTGTTTCTAAGTGGCAATTAATTAACCTGATGTTGTTGCTGTTGTCCCCTCTTCACGATCATACAAAGAAGCCATCTGGTCCGTAGTGCTTGCACCAAGCAAAATTCCATGGCTGCTTAAATCTTTCTTGACAACTTTTATCCCCTGTGGTTCAATTTCCATCGATTTTTGAGGTGCAATATTCTCTGATGAAATTGAAGGGCTCGAAACCACTTCATCCTTATCCTGGATACAAAGGAAATTACCATGTCAAGAATTTGACACATAAAAATGACACCATAAGATGCAAAAGGCAAATATACTTATGGAACATTTGTCATAACCTTGGTGTATACTACAGTTTCCTTGCCAAAGACGTGGTTTAGATATCGACCGTTGCATGCATGCACAGAAAGGCATATGAGAAGGGAAAGAATTGGGAGCAGAGACATAGTGGACAACTAAGTTGGTGATCTTGATAGTAAACGAAGCTCGATCACAAGATTAAGAACAAGAGCAATAGGTGTGTTGTTTGCTGAGTCCATAGTTCTCCAAAGAAGTATTTGTAGAGCTAGAAGAAACAAGAGCATTTAATGAAGGCTTTGTATGAAAGTGAAAGACGTTCTTTAAGAGAACATGGCTGTGTTTGGATGTTGAACCTAGAAAACGAAATTGAAGATAGTCGGGGGACACCTTTGTCTCCTCTTCTCACTTTTCATTTGAGCATTAAGGGACCCAAGAAAGATTTTCGTTATAGAGAACATAGATGGTGATGAATATAAAGTTGTTTCAACACTATTCTTGTATACTATGTCCTCTTTACGGTGCAACTTGTAGATGTATCCGAAGGCTAAAGAAACACAATACTTACATGTTTCACAATATACAATATGTCACGACAAATCAATTAGTATACTTCAATTGAAATATCATGTAATACTCCCTTTTACAAAAAAAAAAAGTCCTTTATCTATTCGAGTAGAAAAGCATAGATAATAAAAATGCCAATTAATGTATGTATATGTAAATAAACAAGAGAAAATCAAAAGATAGGGTCATATTCAAGTGTTTCTACAGGAGAACACTGTCCCTTGTCCTCAAACTTGGAATTTGCTGCTGCATGGCCTTGCTTCAAAGTTGTTGCTAATCTTATCAACGATATGAGGAGTTTTAAACCTTTTCCAATATGCACACCATGATAGCAATCTTATTAAAGTTATGGAAGGATCCACAAATCACATCTCCAATAATTCAGCCAATCTCATCATATCACAATCACATGATTCTAGGCAATCTCTTGATTGTAAATAACGTATACATTATTTCATTGTTATCTTGTATAGAATATTGTATAAATACAAAACCACATCACCACCAATTCGTGTGGTGGATTTTCTTATTACCTTGTTAAATCTCATCCATGAGTAGTTTATAATAAATAAGATCAGTAACTGGAAATGAAAGGGTAATCAAATAATAGAAACTTTCATTTATATAATTCAAACTTTGATTCCCAATCATAACGAATCGACAAAAAAAGAATCCTAAATTAGACTCGTTACTATTCTACCCTAAGCCTCAGCCTTCTCCTTCAAGAACAAGAGCAGAACACAACCTTTCTTTGATATGATACGTTAAACATATGATTCCAAATATAAGTGCACTGCATCATCTTAATAATGCCAATTTGCTCGCTCATTTTGTTTTCGAAATTATTGCAAGGAAACAGCTGCTTTTAATGTTGGATGATTCATTGACGACATTAGTGAGCTTAGATTATTGAAGTGGCGATATATGATGCAAGAATTTATGAATAAATATATCCAAATACATCCTTATCTCCTGAAAACAAAAAATCTTCAGACATGTAAAGGCAGAATTTATACATTATCAGTCGTATAAGAAACAGAGGAAGAAGGTTTAGAGAGTTTAGTGGAGCAAGGAAAATGATTCAACTCATTTCTTTATTCATGACTATTGCAGTACATATATAACGAAAAGAGACAAGATCAGAATATTCTAGAACACTATCTTAACAATCTATGTCCTATATCCCAATGTCTAATTAACCAACATAACTAACTAATCATTAAGCTCAAATATAAACTAATTACATAATTATTCTTCACACTCCCCCTCAAGATGGAAAGTGTATATTGTGCACTGCCATCTTGTCAAAAAGAGCCTTAAAAGGAGAGGGAAACAAAGACTTTGTAAATATGTCTACAAAGTCTATCTCTTGAATGCCACTCTGTACCTTTTCTCTTACAAAATGACAATCTATCTCTTGAAGATTGATTCAAAGTTTAGGATAGATTTCAAAGATTGATTCAAAGTTTAGAATAGATTAGGATAATTATGATTTGTTAGATGTTGATGAGTCTTTATTTTTAGTGATAGTATCTCCATAAATCTCTCAAAGTTTATCTTATGTATGCCTATATTTATAGGTTGATTGTTTTATCAATACAATATAGTAGATGTTGGATTTTCTTTCTATTCTATTAGTTTTAGCTTTTCTCCAAAATTTCAACATGGTATCAAAGTTTCAAGGGTTTAAAGGGCTTGTGAGGATGGATGAAAACTATTGGTGAGAAGTGCACTAAGAGCTTTTGGAGAGAAGTACTAAAATTCAAAGTTGATGAGAAAGTGCATCAATAAGATGACGAGAAGTACATCATACAGTGAAGAGAAAGTGCTTCACATATTAGAAAAAAATAGAGAAACGTGCTCCAAAAATTGCATGTTGATGAAAAAGGCATCAACAAGATGATGAGAAGTGCATCATACAGTGAAGAGAAAGTGCTTCAAATATAAAAAATAAAATAAATTGGAGAGATGTGCTCCATGAAGATTTCAACTTTGCAACTTTGAATCAAGGGGACATGTTGAATATTGATTCAAAGTTTAAGATAGATTTCAAAAATTGATTCAAAGTTTAGAATAGATTAGGATAATTATGATTTGTTAGATGTTGATAAGTCCTTATTTTTAGTAATAGTATATCCATAAATCTCTCAAAGTTTATCTTATGTATGCCTATATTTATAGGTTGATTGTTTTATCAATATAATATAGTAGATGTTGGATTTTCTTTCTATTCTATTAGTTTTAGCTTTTTTCCAAAATTCTAACATAGGCATGTGTCTTTCGTTTTGAACATATACTCGGTGTTAACTATTTCGCCTAAAAATATAATAATGACCAAGTCATAAACTATATTTGCTTTACTCAAATTCAATTAGCTATACATGTAGAATTTATTTGAGTTTGTTCTTAGCGTGTCACACTAGTCCAGGTCACGTTTGATAATTAGTAATGAAGGAATTGAAATAAAAAAATAAGAATGAGAATGGGAAATAGAAATCGGAATATGAATGAAGTTACTTGTTATGCATATTTAGTATGATATTAAACAAAGTTAATAGTTATGATAATATTTGGTATTAAATATTACAATGAGAATGAGAATTTTTGTTACTCATATTTAGTTATTAAAATATGTTATATTTATAAATAATTAATAATTTTTAATGATTTTTAAAATTATTAATTATAAATAATTTTTATGACAAGAATAAAAGTATCAATGAAACAAAAATAAAATAATTGTTTAAAAATCAATATAAAAGATTGTAATATATAATTTTAATGATAATATTATAATAAGAATCAATATCTTGATAATATTCTAATAATATATCTTATCTTTTATTTTTCATATTTGATTCTAGCTTATACTCACACCTAACTTAGGAATAAAATTTCATAATTGTTTAGAATATATTCTAGTTTTGTCATTCTCTATTTTTATTACAAGTAACCGAACACCTAAAAGTTAGGGAATAAAAGTTACATTCTCATTCCCACATCTTTATTACTGGTCACCAAACAACACCTTAAAGTTATAAGATTAGCCTATATCTTATGATGGACGACTTACGATAATTCTAATTTAGGTAACCCTCTAAGGATGCATATTCATCTAATTTTTTTTAAATCACTAAGAATTATAAACTTAACCTAATATCACACTTTAGAAAGCACTTAAGCGTATGATTAGGAAATTAGAAATGCAATTTAACGAGACATGCATTACAGATATTGTTTTCATTGAACCAGTTTCATGAAATTTCTAATCATAGATGTTAATTTCATTTGTTGATTACTTTCTAATGAGTTACTTATCTCCGTTGATTTAAAAAGTTTATTTTCTTGAGACAGGACAACCTAAATTGTTAGAGCAATATGTTGGAATGTTAATGGCTATCTAATGACCCTTAAATATGATTTAAAAGATTAATAGTATCTTCTTTATAAATGCATCTACATGAAGTCCATAACAATCTCTCACATTATTATCAAAAGAATATGAATAGCCTTGTTATTAAAAGAATATAAAGAAACTTAAAATAAAAAATGGGAAATTTTTTCATTTTATGTTATATTTTCTTTTTACAAGTAGAGGGTATACATATATTAATAATTGTTGTCATAATAGCTGATTTTAAAATCTTTTTTAATAAATATAACAAAATTAATACAAATAAGACAAAATATATCTCAACATTAAGGGTATTAAAAATAATAATAATTTAGAATTATGTAATAGTATATGTATATAATAAATTATACCAAATATTATAAATTATATCAAATATATCCTAACTTTTATTTTGTAACACTCTATCACAACCTACCTCTCGACATCCCTCTCCCCTAACACCATGTTTCAGCCTGCTCTCCTATTGTGTTTGCACCTTTCCTTAGCTAGCCTTTTTCATCCTCCTACATATTTGTTCTTCTCTTCTCCTGCTTCATGTTCCTTAGTCTCTCAACTTCTCCCTTATCCCTTACCTTAAGCCCTCTCTTCTCTTCCTCTGTCCTTGATCTCTCTTAAGCTTAGAGGGTCATTCTAGTCATTTCCTATCCCCAAGCTAATCTTACCTTTTTTCTCGCTTTCTTTGAAAACTGCTCCCTACTCGCTTGCTTTCCTACTAATAACCTCCAAAAGCTGCACTTTTCTAGCTTTTTCAGCTACAATGCTGGTTATCCTGGATCAATCTTTTCTACCTTTGCCCTGCACTTCTTCCCATTCTCCCCCACCCCAAGCTCAAGCTCATTCCCCAATCCTGGTAGCTTCCTCCCAGAGGACTTGGAGGCAAGTAGTGAGCGATCAACAACCTTCTCAACAGTCTTATAATCTCCCATTGTAGCTGGATGGCAAGCTAGTCGTCTACCCTGAGCTCAATATCCTTAAGGAGGGAGCTCGCAGCTGGTAATCCCCCTTGATGGGTTTTTTCTTTGAACATCGACCTGCATTTTCAAACATTCAGAGATGGGCTGATAAAAGCCTGGAAAAATAAAGGTCTCTCGGATGTTCTGCTGACAGAGGACAATCTTATTATCTTTACATTCTTCTCCATCTCGGCAGCGTAGAAATCCTTGAAGAAGGCCCCTGGCACTTTGGGAATCAACCTATCTTCCTCCAAGCTTCGCAAGCCAGTCTGAAACTGCTAGACATCAAAGTTCAAAGCATCCCTATCTAGATTAACTTCCACAAGATACCTTTGGAATATTGTAATACTCGAGGCATGAGCGCCTTAGTAAGCTTCATTGGCAAACCACTGTGTATGGATGAGAATACAGCCACCAATAAGAGGATAGGTTATGCGAGGATCTGTATGAGCACAGACTTATTGAGGGAGCTACCAATAGAAATCCCCATCATGAGATTAGGGGAGGGCAACAGATTGTGGGAAGATAGCATCACAACTTCTTATCAATGGCAGCCTAAAAGGAAGGTTCAAAACAAAATATGGAAAGCCACTGGAATTTTTTTTTAATTGGTACCTACCAGGAGTTAATGGAGTCTGAGGAGATTACAAACTCTACGGATGAAGATGTCAATACAAATCAAATTGATTCTGAGTTCAACATAATGGAAAAACCAGTTGAGGAGAGCATAAGTACTGAAATCTAGTTAAAGCCTCAGGAGACTTCGAATGAAACTGATATCCAATCATAGACTCTAGAAGAAAAGGAACAATGCACTAGTAACAATGATATGGATGGAGCCTTTCCCAGTATAGCTGTTGAAGATTGTTCCTCTCCACAGGGGCATGTTACCCCACAGTTTTGCAAACTTACAGATTCTGAACTTCCCTTGGAACCCTCCCCAGTTGATATAACTTGTAAGAATCTGGTTTCTTCCGGTGAGGATAATAATCATAAATTTCAGACAATTGCAAGGAGAAGATCCCAGATGAGCAAGGGTAAGAGCTCCATAATTCCCCTTTCCTAATGTCAATTCTAGCATGGAATGTCAGAGGATTAAACAGCCCAGCCAAGCTTTATGCTTTATGGGATCTTGTCAAGAGGGAAAAACCTCTAATTGTTGGGTTACTTGAAACAAAAATAAAAAAGGACATGGAAAAGCTCAACATCTTGGGACACCACTAGAAAACTATTTCTAGCCATGTTCATCATGCTTGTGGT
Source organism: Erythroxylum kunthianum (assembly GCA_024582655.2). NCBI lineage: Eukaryota > Viridiplantae > Streptophyta > Magnoliopsida > Malpighiales > Erythroxylaceae > Erythroxylum > Erythroxylum kunthianum. Next base: position 1,232,030 of record JANIMX020000533.1, read on the forward strand.
AGAATCATTATATGCTACAGATTCTTTGAAGTCCAGGTAGACCTGATCGAAGCCAATGACCAAGTAATAAATATGAACTTATGTTTTCTGCAGGAAAATACTAAACTTATTGTGTCATTCATCTATGCAAGTAACTTTGCTTATCACATAAGCATGCTTTGGAGCAATCTTAGAGCTATTAGCAGGAGCATTTCCAAGCCCTGGTTAGTCTGTGATGACTTTAACACCACCATGCTCTTCTTTGAGGCTCAAGGAAACTGTAGCCTCGAAAGCTATTCAAGAGACTTATTTGACTGTGCAGAGGAGACATGCCTGACATATCTCAAATTCACTGGGTTTTCTTTCACCTGGTCAAATAAACAAAGCTCTAGTTAGTATATTAGGAAAAAGTTAGACAACTTTGGTTAACAACTCTTGGTTTTTTTTGTTTCCCAAATAGCTATGTCAACTTTATGCCACCCTTATTCTCAGATCACACGCTAATTCTTATCTCCACAACCTGTTCACCAACTCTCAAAAGCACTTTTCCTTTAGTTTTAATAACTTTCTGGTCACTTCGTATGGCTACCAAGAAGCATGTAGGAGAGGGGTAGATATCAGCTGCAATGGCACCAAAATAATTATGTTGTGTACAAACATTAAAAGCTATAAAGAGGGAACTCAAAACCTTGAATGCTACCCTTGGACCAACAGATTCTGCCTTGCGTGCTTCAAGGCTTGAGTTGGAATCCATCCAACTACAACTAATCAACTTCCCTAATGACCCTCTTCTACTAGAAAAGGAAAAGAATGCCATGTTTAGTTTTATGCATGCTACAAAAAAGGATTCTTCTTTACTATAACAAAGATCCAGATTGCATTGACTCAAAGATGGGAATACCTCCTCTAAGTTTTTCTTCAATACTATTCTTGTAAGGTAGAACTCTAATATAATCTCCTCCATCCTTTCTTATGATGGGAGAACTGTGCATAATCTCCAGAATCTCCAGGATGAAGCTTTCAACTTTTTTAGTTCACTCATTGGTTCCCCAAGCCATGCAACTGCCTCCATTGCAGATCTCAATAAGCTCCAATTGAAACAGATCACTACTTATGATATGGAGCTTTTAAATGCTCCAGTAGAGGATAAGGAAATAAAAGATGTGGTGTTCAGTATGAATGGTAACAAAGCATTTGGTCCTAATGGGTTAAATAGTTATTTCTTTCAACAAATTTGGAATTTGATTGACAATTCAGTAAAGGAAGCCTTGCATGACTTTTTCTCAACAGGTAAACTCCTTAAGGAGATCAACATAACTTTCATCTGCTTGATTCCCAAAGGCACTAATCCTTCATCATTCTTGAATTTTAGACCTATAGCCTGTGCCAATTTTCTCTACAAGATCATTTAAAAAATCCTTGCTAATAGGCTAAGGAAGGTCATTAATCCACTTATCAGTGACAATCAAGGAGCCTTTTTGAAGCACAGGCACATCAGGGACAATTTCCTGATTGTTCACGAGCTTCTCAAAGGATATTCTAGAACTAACAGCCTTATCAAATTCACCATCAAAGTGGATTTTCACAAAGCTTTTGGCAGTATTAATTGGGATTTTATTTGGACAATGTTACAAACCTTTGGTTTCCCTGCGTCATTCATTCAAAGGCTGAGGGAATACATTACGTCCCCCTCCCTTTCTATTCTGTTTAACGGATCCCATACTCCCTTATTTAAGGCTGCAAGAGGTTTAAGACAGGGAGACCCTCTATCCCCATATCTTTTCATCCTGTGCACGGAAATTCTGACCTCACTCATTGACCTTGAAGTACACCTAAACCCCAACTTCAAATTCCACTATAAATGCAAGAAGGTTAGGTTGACTAATCTTTGTTTTGCAGATGATATTTTACTCTTTGCAGGGCTGAAATGGAGTCTATTCAAACTCTCAGAGGGCATTGCTTATCTTCAACACATACTAAGGAATGCAAATTAATCTCTACAATGGCCATTTCATTGTTTCAAACAAAAAAAACAAAGCTCTAGTTAGCATATTAGGAAAAAGCTAGACAGAACTTTGGTTAACAACTCTTGGTTTTTTTTTCTTAAGTAGCTATGTCAACTTTATGCCACCCTTATTCTCAGATCACACGCTAATGCTTATTTCCACAACCTGTTCACCAACTCTCAAAAGCACTTTCCCTTTAGTTTTAATAACTTTCTGGTCATTTCATATGGATACCAAGAAGCATGTAGGAGAGGGGTAGATACCAGCTGCAATGGCTCCAAACAATTATGTTGTGTACAAACATTAAAAGCTATAAAGAGGGAACTCAAAACCTTGAATGCTACCCTTGGACCAACAGATTCTGCCTTGCGTGCTTCAAGGCTTGAGTTGGAATCCGTCCAACTACAACTAATCAACTTCCCTAATGACCATCTTCTACTAGAAAAGAAAAAGAATGCCATGTTTAGTTTTATGCATGCTACCAACTCATCCTCAAAAGATTATCGTGGATACTTCTCGATAAGAAAACGTTGTGGATCAGATGACTACATTCATACTTCTTAGATTTGAAGGATTTGTATTTTAAACTCAAGGAAATTGCAAGGATTTTGCGTTTATTGCATGAATATTTAGGATTTCACATTCAATTTTTGCAATTTTGCCATGGTTTGGTGTTGAATGTGTTTTATCCCTTAATTTCGAATTCATTACAATTATCTTGAGTTTTAATTATTTAGTTATGGATTCATTGCATTGTGAAGCTCTAATTGTTGAATGATGAGTGATTGGTGAATATGTACATAGCTATGGAGTAATTCTTTTTTGTCGTATCTGCCATCTTTTGAATGATGATATATGCTCTTATTAGTAAACAATTTGTGGTTGTGTGATTCAATGTCATTGATTTCTTAGTTTGATTATTGGTTGGTTAATTTGTTTAGGTACCAAAATGTTGGGAATTTTGATATTATGATGTTATAACGCCGAAATTTTGGTATCCCTAACGTTATACGTTTGATATTGGTGTTGTTTGATTTGGTTCTATTTGTTCTGTTGCATATCATGGATCCACGAAAACATCTACCTACTAAGGGGAGCACTAGCCAACCCAATTCCACGACCAAGTTAATGTTATTAAACTATGAAAGGAAGTGGGTTAGATGGAATACCATTTGATTCTT
>JANIMX020000533.1:1506624-1517418 GCA_024582655.2 Erythroxylum kunthianum
GTACATACAAAGGATCGCTTTGTCTGGACTCGGGCGTATCCGTATCATCCCCTCCTTCGTCAAGAGGATTCGTCCACAAATCAATATCTGTGTCAAAAAGAGATAAACCTGCATCTCTTATGCTGTCTTCTCTGCTTTCAATGGTGCTGCTCAAACACTTATGGAGTATAACACGACGCAAATTAGTGAGACAGGCACCCAGTATATCAGATATCATAGTTGTCAGTGCTTCAAAGAGATTTTCACTCATCTGGTAATTCTTGCATTCATAACTGTACAATATAGTTTGGCTTATCCTATACATGGAATGAGCAGCTAATACCTTAATAGGCCACTTAGAAGGGATTTCCATATGACATGGATTTCCAGTCGTTTTCGTAAACTCCATAAACCTATTCTTTGCAGCATCAGCAAGTCCCTCAAGAATTTCCTTTGTGCTTTCTGCTTGTAGAGACAGTCTGTCCAGATCCACATCGAGCCACTTCTGATAGAGATCAACTTCCAGCCAGACAACATATGCTGCCTTTCTTATATTAGTTATATCTCCTTTTTCATCCAGGATATCTTCTATGAGTCTAACATGCATGAGGCCTTCATGTACACCGTTTAACAAGTTTTTGACCTTGCTCTTGCTGCTATCTGGAAGTGCCACTGCAATGGCTGTCAGAGTCACAACAGGAAGAGCCCAGCAATTTGGGGGATCTTCAGAACCTAAAGAGCAAACATGGTCGCAGTCAAACTCTTTCACTCCCTTGAATCCATCAGGAAAAGTAGATTTTTCCAATAGTTGTATTAGATGCTTTGGTTGCTTCTTTTTACCCCTCTTCATCCAGTGATCGGTTGTATCAAAGTTGTTCTTCATCATCAAATCAACTAGTTCATCCTCACCTTCAAGATGCAAAACAAAACGGCTAAGATCTGGCTTTAGGCTGGGAACCTTATCTGATTCTGAGTCAATCGATAGGCTGTTTTTGGATTTCAATTTCAACTTTTTGCAGAAATGAAGAAATATCAAAATCCGGCTCATGAAGAAAATTGAAATGAATTGGATCACTTTGCTTGCCAAAACAATTGCAGTCTGCAATCCAATACATAAATCCAGAAACTTCATTTTAGCATCATGTGCAACTTTCCGACAGTGTCGTGATTTGATTCGAGTGCCTAATGGGCACTCTTTCATCTCTACCAGATACTGCTTCCAGTAGCATTCTACTCTGAATATATCTTTCATGCTTTTCTTACTTCTTTTCGGGCATCTAAACTTTACGGCTGTGAACCATCTGATTGCTGGAGCTATAGTACCAATTCCTATTGCAATGGTCTGAGTAATGAGTACCGAGGTAGTTGACCAATTGTAGTCTGACTCTCCATTGCAAAACCTGAAGGACCAGGACATCAAGTAAGACCGAAGCATGGCCTCAGCTAAAGTTAAGGCACCCAGGAGACCAAGGGCACCTGCAGCTATACATGTAACAGAACGGCCAATCACGAACTGAGGACTGCATGTGTGAGCCATCATCCAAAATTTCATAAGATCTTCCTTCAGTCTCTCGTTAGTTTTTCGGTTAGCTTCTCCACACCCTTCTCTCAGAGCCATTTCATACTTCTTACTGTACTTTAATTCCAGGTATTTCTTTGAAGTTGGCACAATCAAAGCCGAGAAGCCCAAAATTAGAAGCAAAAGAAGCATGAGAAACATGACGAAAGCATGCTCTTTCCAGTATTGATATATAACACCAGTACCCAACTGAATACAGATATTAACAACAACAGTAATTACAAGTATCCCCAAAGCTATTAAATTCATCCAGATGTCTTTATCGTCCATAGTTCCAAGAGAAGGCATTGAATTACTCATGATTGTGCAGATTAAGACACCGCTGCTCAGTTTGGAAAGCTGATCAACGCGGTCTGGCATGGCAGTATTAAGATCCACCGAGAATTTAACAGCCACAGTCATAATAGTGAGTGAAGTGGCATTTATGGAGAAGTACTTACTAGGGAACCACAATTTTCGACGACGAAAGCCATGAATGAAGTCTGCAAACATTGCAACTCCACAGGCCAGAGATGCTGCTGCTACATAGATGCCAATCCAGGGCAAAGGCTGACTAAACTTTTCTTGGTTCAGGTTCCCATCAGCATCACACCCAATCTTGCCCATCTATGTTTTTCACTGGGAAGTAAGACGGGTTTGCTTATGAAATGTTTGATCCAGTTGCTTCAGTTCAGGTTTTGCGAATGAATCCCAAACCACTTTATTGGATCTTCTGTCTTCTTACATTGGATAGCCAGTTAGAACCTTGAAGACTTTCTAGGCATTAGAATTGAACTTGGTTTTAGTGATTGTTTGAGTGAAACCCTCTCCATTGGTTATTCAGATTTCAGAAGGTCAGGATGTAGGCTGCTGCAAAAATGAAAAAGAAAGAAAGTGGGTAAAATGTGACGTGGAGTCAATTCTTGGGTGGCCTGCGTTAGGTTGAAAATGGTAGCAGTTTTGAATTGCCTATCTCCACCACTCAAATGTTTAGAGTTCTTGACAAATCGTGATCATCAGCTATCGGTGGAGTTGTTGATAAGATTGTAATAAATGTAAATTAAATTCCCTTCCATTTGATAAAATTACTTTGTGTGTCTGACTCTGACGTGCTTCATGAGATCACCCTAGGTTATTTAACTTTTGACCTTTTTCAATCAAGTTAACAGATTTATCTTTAGATGGTCTTATCATATAACTTAAATTCTTTTTACTGTTATAAATTATTTTATAATTTAAGCACCTTATTATCCTTATTTTCATGAAAATATTAGAACTAGTTCTTTTTCATTTCACTTTGTGATTTTCAATTTTTTAATCTTAATTTATTTTTTTCAAGTAAAAATAAAAAAAAATTTAATAGTTAAAATTGATATAATTACTAATAATAACTAAAATTAGAGATAAATTAAATTTATATTTTTCATTTTCAAAATAATTCTATTATAAAATTAATTTAAATAATTATAGTATATTATTCAATTTTTTTAAATAATATATCTATTGATAATGAGATAAATAAAAATTCAACTAATATTTGGCAAAAAAATTAGAAAGGGAAGTGGAATCAAATATTTGGGCCGTCCTTTTGTAATCCCGATATTGGGCCAATTATCTTCAGACCGGAGTCGGTTCGGCAGAAGTCTAGTTATGCAACCCGGGAAATATATTTTGTGTATATATGTTCCGTTTGAGTTTGGATAATGACGAGTCGAGGGGTTGGACGAATATGTACAAGAACTCTTCACTCTCATACAAAAAGGACATCGCTCTCTCCTCTGTTCTTCAAAACCTCAAAGGTAGATTCTGTTTTTATGTGGATGAATTTCCAATCTATTTTAATATTTGGAATTTACAGCTTATAATATTGTCACCGGGAACGCTCCTTTGATCGATGAGGAGGAGGAGAAGCAACAGGCCGCCCCTAAACGTCGCCGTAGAGAATGTGTACGTGACTCTAAAATCCAAGACAATGATGGGGGGCCGATGTCTCACCAGGATTATATTCTTAAGAGAAGGTAATTTCTTTTTCTTTTTCTATTTTGTTATCTCTGGTTGTCCATTTTTTTAATCTTAGTTTACTTTCATTTTCTGTTTCGGCGTGAACAGAAAAGAAGTGAGCTCGTTTCAGCCTTGTGAAATATTAACTGCTGATGTTTTGGTAACCACTTCTTTTGAATTTATTATTTTTATTATATGCTTCTTATCCAGAGTCATGTAATGATTTGTTTTTTGTTTTCTTTTGTTGTAGGGGACTTCAAGTTCGGCTTTAAATTTGGTAAACTATGAAAGTGAGTGTCTTTCTTATGACTTGCTTTTTTATTTTTTTATTTTTGGTTGAGTGGAGCATTAAAACGTATTTCATCTTGGTTTGTCTTTTGAAAATTAGGTGATCGAAGTTCTTCTTCAGAATGTCCATCGGAAGAGGAAACCCCAATTTCTGGTCTGCTCCTGAAATTTTTTTATTAGTTAATACTTTTATTGTTCAACTACATTTTGTGTTAGTTAGGGTCATTTTTCCTGATTATCAAAATCTTGGCATTGTTGTCCACAGAATTGATATAAATGTGTTTGCTCCTAATAGTTTCTTTTTCATGTAAACAAACATCATTGCTTACACCCCATCGTTTTCTGATTAGATGATAAAAATGAAGTTGGTCAAGTTACTGCTAGAAGTGAGCAACGCTATCCCATGCCAGGAGAATCTGTTTGTATAGTATGTGGTAAATATGGAGAATATATCTGCAATGAGGTAGGATTTTTCAAACACTCTCTTCCACAGATTAGGCTCATCTTCATGATCATCTTTCATACTCATGTTACTATATGTCTATTTCCTGATAGACCAATGATGATATCTGTAGCATGGAATGTAAAGCTGAGCTCTTGCAAAGTTTGAAGCTCTGGCAGGTGTTTTTACACTTCCAATAATGTACTTGAGGATATTTTTTAGTTTATGGGGTTTTTTAGGACACTTTTCATAAGATTTTTTCTTCAGGACACATCTTGCAACAAAGAATTGGATGCCTCCTTATGTGTAGTCAAATGTGCTATGCCAGTGTCTGAGCTTGAGGAGGACAAATGGGACTATGATTGCCATCGCTGGTCTAAGAAAAGATCTAATCTTTGTTGCTATAAGTGGTATATTCTTTTTCCTGAAACATGTTTGTTTGGGATTGATTTATTGATGGGCTTTTCTCAAAGCGTGAAATTGGTATTACACATGAGTCCAACCTATAAGTCAAATAATGTTTCAAGTGAACTCCTATCTGAACATCTATTTACTTGTTTTCAATGACAAACCTTGCATTGTAGTTGGAAATGCCAGAGACCTGGTCACCTTGCTGACGACTGTTTGGCGACTACATCTGATCAGGTGTTGACCACTTGACTCTGAGAAATCCTCAGCATCCCTTTTTCACTTTTAAAGTACATTACTTAACGAACTTACCTTTCCACCTAGGCGGCAGTGGGGCGCAGCCAATCAAATTCCATATCCAGGGACCTTCTTGGGCTCTATAGAAGGTCTGTCAGATGTAATTATATTGGCTCATATTTTTATTCCTTTTCATTTTTATAGGCTATCATCATAATAAGGAGGTATATTTAGAAGGTAGGATACTTGACAGCTGCAGAGACTATAACTAACAGCTGTGGAGACCTACCATGCAATAAAAAGTAGTTAAGTTCAGAAGTTAATTGGTCTTAAAGTTTTGTTAATAAAAAAGACAAAGTTTTCCGTTTCATGACTTGTTTAGTTGATGTAAAGAAGAGGCAGTGTAGAGTATTTATGTTCATGATGCATTGATTTGCTGTAAGATTTTTCAATTTCATTTGATGTATTCAATTTTCAGCAATACAGCATATTCCAGAAATTTAGTCACGTGCCAACTTCTGGAAATTTGTTCACTTTTTTATGTTGATCTCATTTCATGGCAGGTGTTAGTTGTGCCATGTATTCCTATTTGTGTCTCATTCTAGTTCAAACTAAGTTTCTCAATTGATGGCAAAGCATAAAATGTTGATTTGCATCTCCTTGGTTTGTCTGAGGAATCCACTCGTTTAACTGTGCCATTTTCTTGGTTCTTTAAATATCTGCAGATGCCACCAAATTGGTAAAACTTTGTCAACAGCATACTGCAATACGTGCCGCAGCTCTTTAAGTCTGGCAACTTGCCTTGATTGCAATACTGTCCTTTGTGACAAGTAAGTGGAACTCATCTCTTACTGTCTAACTGATGTAAGACTTCAATCTAGCAGTATGTTGTTGGCTCTCATATGACTTTGGCATATCCTGGTTTACAGTATATCTTAATAGAGTTAAATAATTTGTGTATAATTCATGACTTGTGCAATCTTTCTTGGTAGTTTGGTAAGCACAGTAGAAAAGATTTTCTTGTTTGTTTGGTAAGCATAGTATAAAAGATAAAGAGACCTTTACTGTAAGGCAGGGATGTGAGTTATTAGGTCTATATATAACTAACGTGAGTTTTTGCCATAGCAAAGAAGTTTGGGGTTCATCATAAACTGTTATTTTGACCAACAATTAAATTTCAGTGCAGGTCATTTGGATGAGCATATCAGGAATCATCCACCTCACGAGAATTATTACTCTCACAAACTTAAACGTTTGGTAAATTTACTATTCATTGCTCTCCCATTACAAAATGAGTGGTTTATAGTGACTCTATAAATCACTGCAGAATGTGTGGTTATATGGTTTGAGTGGGAGAGTAACTTTTTATTCAGCGAACTGTTCTTTAGACTAGGGGATTATTTGGTGCTCCAAAACAACAGACTAAGTTAATTCCTGGACACCTGGATTTTATCTCCAACTTCATTTTACTAATTGAATTCGCTTTCTACATTCTTTTCTATTTTCTTTTATTGTGCATCTTTTTGCAAATGTGCTTATTCTTGTATGCTTAGACATACTTGTTAAGTGCACATTTTCCTTAAGCTGTTAAAGAAATTTAAAGCATGTGTAAGGAAGTAGACATTGTACTTAATAATTTCATCACGTAATTGATGCAGGTCAAATGCTGTAAATCAACATGTAAGGTGACTAGCATAAGGGATCTGTTGGTTTGCCATTACTGCTTTGATAAAGCCTTTGACAAGTTCTACGATATGTATACTGCAACATGGTTTGTGACCTAAATTCTGGAAACTATTTCTTTTCAATTAGATGAAAAAAACAGATTACTTGAACATGGAGAAAGAACCATTGTTCTATGTTAGATGTTATTGTTCTCCAAATGTAAGATGAATTAAGCATGGAATTTGTTTGGAGCCCCTTAGTGCTTTTTTGATAGAGGTCTCGTGGTACCTTTTAGGGGCGTATGTTGCATTTGTACGCACTGGTTTCAATTGTATCATATATAGAACTATATTGATCATACTTTCTTGGGCTGATCACAGGAAAAATGCTGGACTCTCAATTATCTCGGGTTCTATTTGTTGTGAAGATCACTTTGAGTGGTAAGTATAGTAACAAAACCTTACAATAGTGTTTCGTTCTTACGATGCCCCACAGAACTGGTAAATATTTTGTGATTTGTATTTTCAACAGGCATCGGATGAATTGCTTCAGTGCAGATATAGAGAACAGAGCATATATCATTGACAGGAACGTAAAGAATAATAAATGTGTACAGCTTAGTGACTTTATTTTCTGATGCAATCCTGAAGACGAGCAGCTTTGAGCCATGCATGCATTCCTCTTGATGTTCATCTATAAGTTCCCTGCATGACATGACTCCTACTGTGAGTCCCTACATTGTCAGCCTATTCCCGTGACTTATAACTTCTGGTCAAGTCAAAATTGCTGCGGTTAAATGCTGAGGAGCAAAAGGAATTATAGGCAGGCATATCTTTGTATTTCGTGGAGCATATAGCCATATTGTAACATCAAAGCAGCTTATTGAGTTTTTAAAATTCCTATTCTAGGCTTATATCTTCCGGCATTTCTTTTTCCTGGATGCAGTTTCCATAGTCTTGTCAGTTCAACATTATTAGCTTGGACTACAAGTTTATAAATTATTTTTGCCTAAAACGGTCTTGAAGTTTCACCATAATTTGAATTATGAGAAGAAAGAATATCCACATTACAGAAGTTTCAAGTGTGGAAGTGACCACAGGCAAGGAAAAAGAGAATGAAGATAAAGTTTTCAAATCAAAGGGATACTTGAGTGTTAGATTTAGCACATCTAGTCATAGAGATTAGAGTGCAAATCATATTTAATTACTTGGACAGATGGCAATGGTTGAAATTAATGGACAGCCTCGCTGGAGTGTAATTGGCCTGTTCTTAATCATTGTTAACCATTGAACTAATATATATTTATGTCAACTGGCATCGATTTCCCATTTCCAAAATAACAGATGTCATCATATATGGATTCAATTCTGTGCCAAAAGTAAGGTTTTAAGGTTTAGCCAAAAGCTCAGGGGGCTTACAGTATCGAAAACACGCATTGAAGTGAGGATATAGTTTGCATTTGAAGGGTAAATTTGATTTGATGCAGTAGCAAGTACCCATGTTGGAATGTTTTGTAGCTATAGTTGGTAATATGATGCGAAGAAGATCCAAAGGCAAAGTATCACGACGAAGTGATGTTTGAAACTTTTCACATATGCATCTTGTTCATAAGTCAAGTTTGTGAACGTGCTTATAAATGGTGATAAGAATGTGGAGTGGCAGGACACAGGTTGTGCCATGAAGTTTGAGATTTAGCTTATAATATGATGATGAGGTTGCCTCTCTGTTCACTGAAACCGTTGAATTGATGATCCAGTCATTTCGCCTCCTGGGTAGCAGCTCGACTTGTTTATTATGTAATGGAGCATAGTGCGTCCAATTTTTTTATACCAAAACTCTAGCTAGCGACAAGAATCTCTAAAACATTGAGCGTGTCAAGGTTAAAGTATCAATTTATCCATGCCAACTTTGCTGTTAGTTCAACCAATTGGTCTAAGCCAACTGAGGCACACATTGGTTTTCAATCTTATCTGCTCTCAGTATGAAACATAAGCTAGAGATACATAAAATTTAACAAGAACATGAATCCCACACTCTACAAGGCCAGAGCAGCAAGTTCTGGTGTCCTTAACGAGCCAAATATCTCAAAACTTGCAGTAACGTGCGAGACCAACCAACTAAACTACTATTATTGAAAGCAGTAGTGCTGACGAGCAAGTAGTTGAAAGTTAATTTGTTTAAAAAGAATTCTTCCCAAACCTTAGTCGCTATTCTACTATCCTATTTCTCACTATGGTTGGTAAGAGTTTGATTTTATTAAGTGGCAAGTCGTAGGATGGTTTCAAGGGCTTCATATAAGTACCAATGGTTCATCAGCTTAGTTGATCCAGTTACTAAAATCCTGACAATACGAAGGCTTAGCATCATCACTGAGGTATAGTTGTTGTGAAACAGGCACAAGAACACAGGTAGGCTGATGATGACTGTATCCAGTAAGTCTCTCATGTCCTTGGAAGATTTGACACTTCCGATGGTAGGTCAATGCATCTCTTGCCCTTCACAACTAAACTGATTTCCATATATTCCATTTCACATGTATACTTTCTGGTTAATCGTTGGTTAGATCGATAGTTTATCGTGTTCTGATGATTTTCCCACCAATAGTAACGCTTTTGAATGACTACTAGAAGCGGAAATCGTGGATTCTTTGTGGAGTGAGGTGTTTCTTTGGGACCTTCTTAAGATGATATTATCCCATTTCTATTATGTATTTCACTGTTTATAACCTCTTTCAACAACCCAACTGTTTTTTTTTTATCAAAGAGCATTCAGAGCAACAATTCTATAGCAATGCAGATCATTACTAATGATCATTTGTGGAACTTGTAGTGCTTCTTGATATCATTAATTCCATTAGTTTCTTAATGGACGTAATATGGTTGGTCTAATTTCCAGTTTCAGGTAATAGTAATGCCTGCAAGTATGGGATGCACTAGATGTCGAGAAAGAGTTTCTTTCGTTGTATCAAAGATGACAGGTTAGCTTCTAATTTACTCGGGATATAGAGAAGAGAGTAGGGCTGTAGTAAGCCAAGATGCCACTGGTGCTATTATTGAACAAACATGTCATAATATTTCAACGCCATTTTCTATACAGTAAATTGTATGAATTCTCCTAACTGTTCATGACTATAATTGAACACCACAATAAATCTTTCTTGCACAATACAAATTGTTATACGTCAAAGATCAAGAGTTAAAGTGAACATTGAATATTGCAATCACGTTGGTTTCGATGTTTTATTTACGAGAGGTGCACTTTATTTTATAAGCAATCAAATCATGCTCCAAAAATTTCTTTGGTGTAAACTAACTCCAAACTAATTATAGTCAAGTATGGTTTATGATCTTATTCTTAAATCAATTGCAGGTCTAAGAGAGTATTCAGTGGACATGCGAAACAAACAAGTGACATTGAAGGGCGATTTTAGGCATGGAAGGAAAGAGAAAGACCAAAGTAGTTCTAGTTCTGACAAGAGACGCCCCAAACAGAGTTGTCTTCCTCTGAAATTGTTTGTCAGGTCATTAGTAGCAAGTTGCTTCAAAGAAAGTATGGTTAATTGATTAGCTATCTTACGGAAAACCCCACTTTGAATCACTTCTTCTGGCAATTAAAATCAGACGATCATATTCTTCATTTATTGCTGAGCAGGCAGAAATGTTGTTTTGATACTAAATCATTTCACGAAAAAAGGGTATAGGAAACTCACCTCAACAAACAGTGTCATGTTGAGGACTCTTGGACATTTATTACTCCTCTTGCTTTTCAATGACCAAATATTGGACATTACACAAACGTAGTCATAGTGCAAAGTCAGAGTCCCTTGTATTGCTTAAAAATAGTAACATTAGGAAGAAAATCACAATGGCCCTGACTCAAGCTCATTGATCCACCAAGTATCTGACTTTTACAACATATATCACAGCAGCATGCTCTGATGGATATACTTCAATCCAAATTTATAGCCAACCCATGAGGCCAAGACCCCATTATCAGAAGTTCTTCTCCGGTTTTGTTTAGCAGCCCATCATCCTAATAGCTGGGGATTATAATGATTCCAATTTCCAACAACAAAATTCCGAAAACAACATCACTAATTATATTAATCATTCTGCCACTTGCACATCTACAGAACTACACTTATCATCAAGCTTGACTTTCGGAATGACAATCTTGAGCACACCATTATTCAGAAAGGCTCTGATTTTATCAGTCT
>JANIMX020000533.1:1529996-1540806 GCA_024582655.2 Erythroxylum kunthianum
TGTGTGTGTGTGTGTGTGTGTGTGTGTGTGTGTGTGTGAGAGAGAGAGAGAGAGAGAGAGAGAGAGCTTTGCACAAATAAGGCATGGCAACATTGCTTTTAGGTTTGAATTATAAAACTCAAAATCAAGAGATATATTACAAAGGATAATAATTGTAGAAGACAAAGAAGTGATCATGTGTACATTAAATATAAAAAGCATCAGACTGCAGAATAAGATGGAATACAGAGAATATTTCCACCAGAAAATCAATGAAATATCTCCTCTCTTAGAGCAAGGGCAGAAAAGAAGTGTAAAGACATGGTATTGCAACGAAAGGAAAATGTTCATAGCTATTACATTCTCTATGTTTACATCCGACAGAAAATGCACTAACGTCTGTACAACTCAAAATTTTAGTAGATCACTAAAATTAAATACTCATCCTAATTCCTGGAAGGGATTTGGAGTTTAATTGCCAAATAAAACCAAGGAAGATGCCTAAGAAATCAAGAATCAATTGAAGACTGGAGAACAAGAAAGCAGCAGAAAACACAATTTCACCCTTTAAGGCAAGATTTTAATTATCATATTGCAGTATTCGTCAACTATAACAAGCTGATTTGGCCACAATAAATCATCCACTCCCCCAAAAAAATGCACTCCCTGAAGATCCTAGCCGTACTGATTCCTTAACCAGAGTGCAATGTAATGCATAGAGACCACAAATAAAAAAGATCACTAACTAATTTAGAAAATTTTCACCAGCCACAATGCCAGAATGGCACAGTAAAGCACTCAGATTTTAAGGATTCAAAATTTCAATGCAGAGATTCAGTATATCTATCTTTCAAAATTTAGATGCAGGTCATGTAGACATAACACTTTTCACAATGTGATAGGCCAACCAAAAATTGCGAAAGAAATAATAAGATTGAAACTCTATTAATAGAAACTAACTGCTGGGAGTTCTCTGATGCACCAGAAAAGAACTCTAATCTGGGCATTATTACACTCGAAGATCAGGTTTTCCCAGGATTTAGCCAGAAACAGCAATACATAAATAATGATGGAAAGTAAAGGCAACCATCTGCTGTTTGAAATGAGATCATATTAAGGACTAGAAATTTTGAATACTCTTGCCAAAGATCCTTTTTAGGTTAAGCCACAATTAATGTCAGCTTATATTGCCAAAGCTTTCAGTTAAAGCCAATCATTAAGTTGCCAATGTTCTTAAAATTATGGTAAGTGTCATTAAGAAACGTATACATCAGAGTTGGGAATTCAATTTTCCAATCATTGCAAGCATGCAACCCCGATTAACTTGAAAAAAGAGAAACTAAATCATAGCGAAAGCTACCTCCAAAGTTTTCTCCTGAGACTCAAGCCGCTCACCAAACGATCTTGCAGCCTGAATTTCACCAACATAAAGCACAACAATATTTCTCAGCATATTAAAGCCTTCCACTACATAGTAGTTAATCAAATGACAAATTCAAAATACTCACATTAGAGAATTCATTTCCATTCATGTTCCCGTTTTCTGACAGAGAACCCCTGGGTGAAGACCCTTCTTCAGAACCTTCCGGAACAGGAGAAGGAGGTTGAGGTGGAGGGACATAAACCACTCTCAATTTGCACTCCTCAACCTCATGCCCAGCCTCCTTATTGAACTAGAAAATCAAACTTCCATAAACCAGATGTCCAAAGCTCACAAGTACCCAAACCAGGCATATTAAACACATATTAAACCCAGAATTACCATTTCTGTGGTGATATCTTTTGGAGTTATGCCATCATTTGCTTTGACGCTCTGAAGTAGGAATTTGTCCTTGCATTGCATGTCAGGAGGAGCCTCCTTTTGTGCTTGCATTGTAACTGAGCAAATGCATAAAGTCTAGTTAACAGTGGCTACAAAATAAACAAAATCTGTGAATTGAATAACAAATATGAGCACCTATGACATCACAAGTTGACCGAGGCAACACCACCCCAGCATTTGGCCGGACACAATATTTCTTCGGGTTTGTCGTTTTGACCTAAACACCAGTAAATCAATATCCCAAAAAAAGCAACATAAAAGCCAACTCTAAATAATCATTTCCCAGATCAATTCCAGACTGAACTCCCGGGACGAAATATTCAGAATCTGAAGCTTAAAATTGTAAATTCGAATATTGGAATGGCAGTTCTGTCATTTTGCTTCCCAATGAAAAGGAAAAATTAGGGATTCAGGACTCAGTCTCCCGTCTCCTTTTTATTTTATTTATTTTTTATTTTTCCAATACATTTTTGCAGCAACCAAACCTTATCTTTTAACATAGAATAGAATAGAGAAAACAGACGATCCATGAGCAGAAAAAGTAAAAGGCAATTATTACCTTGAAAGCAACATAGTTATCGGTTTTATTGAACAATTGAAGGGAACAAGAGATCTGCTTCTTCAATTCGACTAATAAAGAACAAAATCAAAACAATCAAATCCAATGAACAAAAACAATAAATCAAACAAAAAAGACATAGATCCACGGGGCTCACATGGAAATTTGAGCTCTACAGGCTCGATACCGAGAAGCTCTCCGGTACTCATCTCGAACGAACTCAAAAAGACGAGGAGAAATGTTTGGAGAAAAGGAAAAATAACGATATATCTGTATGTATTTGATTGGGAAAAAGCGGTTTTTGGGAAATCAAAAGGGAAGAGCGAGGGGGAGAGAGAGAGGGACACTTAGATTAGATGTTTAGCGTTCTCCAACTTCTTAAACTTTCAAATTAGTAACCATGAAGATGGGCATTTTGGTCATCTTAACTGCTTTCTTTGTTATTCCACTCTCCAAGTCCAACCTCGTTACTTAAAAATAATAATAATACTAAAACAAAGCTTTGTAAAGCAAAATTATTAACTGCTGGAATGAATAATTATTTTATTACCAAAAAGTAGAATACCCATACCCAGATTTCTTTTAGGATTAAACATTATTTCTAAAACTTATTTATTTCATTTTTGTATAAGTTTGCAACTCTCCAACCACCAATGTTGCGTAGAAAATGCTACTCTTTGATCAACCCAATTTGTCTATACATGTTTAATAATTGCCACAAATCATATCCAACAACTACCATCACCCAATGCCAAATGGGACATTTCAACCAAATTTGTACGCTTCACTTCTTAGGAATCTAAATTCCAATCAACTTGAATTGGCAGAGGAAGAGCCATAATCATGAATGGGTCCGAAGGGCAAACAAAACGCAGCTGAGCCAGTGTCTCCTACTCCTACATGCCAACAACACCCAAAACATTTTTACTGTTGTTATTTTGTAAAATAAGAGTAGAAATTTTTATATTATAATATACCTCTTTATTATACTAACGGATTGGTGACCTATTAGGTGACAAGCGAAAGCATTTAAATTTAAAGCTTGAGAATCCTGAACAAGACAGCTATGCGCATGTGCATCTGCAATGTTCAGAATTTCATCCCAAAATTTTAAAGATTGTTTTATAAATTTAAAAATTATCAGAAACAGTATTTGATATTGACACAGATTCAGTATCATATCAGTATTGGTACAATATTTATAACATTAACATAAACAGAATTTTCGATTTTCAAATAAAAAAGAAAGTTAAGGGAACTGGCTGCTTTAGTTCAACAGAGTTCCAAATGAGCTAAATGCGGCCATGATATACAAGGAACAAGTCAACTATGATTTCTCAGCCATTCATACACACATTCATCTAAATTTTGACCGCTGCTAAGTGTTGTGCAAGCTCTTTAAGAACCTGCAAGAGAAGGGAATCCTTACAACGACAGAAGTTGATAACGTTTACTCAATCACCAACATAACGATAAAGAAGTTCTCAACTCACCCTCTTGGTGTCCTCAAGAGCTGTTTCCAATGCTTGAACTTTCTATATCACAATCACACATACCGTCATATATGATATAAACTTAACCTAGAATCCAAACATGATCAAATATTACCCACCTTGTTGGTATCCTCAAGTGCAGCTTTCAATGCCTGAATCTTCTGTGTCTCAAGCTTGCCACCAGTTCTGTAACGGACACCTCCATTTTGGCCATTAAGCTGCATTGCCCATCACAGGAATTCGTTAAACAAAGGCTGCAAAATGTATTGGCTGTGGTGGTGGAGAAATTGCTAATCATTGTAGCTGTATTTCGAGGAAGGTCATTAAGGTCTGTGCTTCTTACCTGAGCCTCCTCAGAATTTTCTCCATTATTATCGAACACATCTTCTGTTGCAGAAACTGCCTGCAATCAAGATATGAAATGTCTTTATGAAGTTTGTTCATGATATACGAAAAATGAGAAGCTGACTGAACTGAAAATGTCAAAGAAATCCTTAGATTTCATTGAAGAAGATAACCTCAATAATTTCTACAATTTCTGGGTCGTTCCAAGGACCTTTGTCGCTAAAAAGACAACCTCCATAGTCAGAGCAAGTGCAATTCCCACCCAGAAAAGTTGGCAAGTAACTGTACCGTTATAGCATTAATGGGTGCTATTACATATAAAGGCTTTATTTATAGCATCTCATTAGTTATTACAGAAAGCACAAATATGTATCATACACATAAACCTGCCACCTTGGATCAATAATTTCAAGGAGGTTGCTAACGTAGTTGTTCCCCAGCACCTGAAACAGAACTTTAACGTTTAACCAAAGCAACGAAGCTATGATTAATAAAATGTGAAACTTACTTGAATCTTTGCTAATGTACGTGCATCAAGAAAGGCCCTGAGTGCTTTCCATAGCATCCTGAACCCGGATCCAGCATTAACTATAAAGAGCTTATGTAGAGTCTGTTGAATTTCAATTACATATCATCAGCATAATCAAAAGAATTCATGTGCATATCCTTAGCATGATTAACTTTTTTAAGTTTAAGATAAATAAATAAAGAGTGAAAGAAGTGCAGTGGGTTTTGTCTCAAATGTTTTCTCATTCTTGATCTACATCGAGACAACAAGAATAAAAAGTTTGTCAGCTAGTGGCGCTCAATCATATTCTACCAACTGGTTACCATGTCAGTTAATGCTTTTCTTTCAAACAAATATTAACTTTTTTTCTACCGAAGCCGTGTCATGCAAGTTATTCCGAATTCAATTACTGTAGTTGGATTGGAAGACCTGCATCCATGAGAAAATGGGTTTCACTACCTCTGGATAGTAATTGCTGTCTATCTTCTGAATTTCCATGAAGAGATATCTTGCAGGTTTTGAGAAATTTGACATACCCTAATCAAAGTCAAGATCACAATGATTCAGGACCTAAATTTACAAAACCTGCGATTATATATAACTCAGAGAAGTTTGCTAAACAGGTTTGAACTCAGTTAGCTTCAGCTTGCAATATTATGGGTACGCGCTCTCACCACTCCCTTAACGTCCAAAATGCTTGTTATGGAAGCAATATGCCTCTTAGCTGCAATTGAACATGCAGGAAATCTCAACTTCAATGTCCTCTCTTTTTCTGAAACATGGTACCTAACAAATCTTTCAATGGTAGTTGATTGGAGCAGGGCATCAAGATCTAGCATTCCAATCCTTTCTATATATATCGGCCTTCCATGTCTATCGAGTCCATGATATCCATGAGGATAGCATTTGTTGACTTCTGCAAACTCCTCAAACTTGAATTCCTGCTCATAAATTTAAAAAGAAAAAACAGAATGATAAACTTCAGACCAATCCTCTTCTTAGGCCATGCATTGGCAAGCAATAGATTGGAGTAACCTGTGGAATTGCGTCGACCCTGTAATCCTCACGCCACTTAAGATAGTTTACAAACATTTCCTTAGATTTTTGCAGATCGAAGTCCCTCATTCGCAGGAATCTGGCATTGCAAAAAATTACAAGCACTTGCATTAAGATATCTGAGTTATAGATAGTAAATTACTTTTGCCATTACCTTAGAAGTGTATGATAGTCGGTGTGCTTCCCAGGTAAGATACCCTCAACAAAGAGAAATTCACGGAAAGAATCTATAAGTTGTTCATCTTTTGGATCATGAGCTCCTTCCAGGACTATCTGCATACTTTTGCTCCTTCCAATTTTCTTTAAGGAGTCCCGAATCTTTAACGGTGCATACGCCAACATTGATTTGATGCCTAAAGTAGATGAAGATGAGGAACGTTTGGTCTCTTGTGGAGGAGGGAGAAGCCAATGTGACTCAATTGGCGGGTGTATAATTTTAGTTGGCTTTCCTTTGGTGAACTTGAAATCCTTAGAGATGGAAGAATCTTCAACTTCTGCACCACTACCTCTTGATATCACTATTTCCTTACTGCTTTCCTTTGGTTTAGACATAAGGATTCAGCTCCACACAACTCAACACGTACATGCAATGATCTAAATCAAAAGTATAGGAACAGGATTTTTCTCCTGTTATCACGTGCTATGTAAATATAGTTTATGGTAACACCTGAAGGAAAATGTAGGGTTGGGTTGGTAGCCAGAGAACTTGAAGAGTGGCTTAACAAGAATATACGAGTGAAAAAGGTGCTCAGAGAAGGCATCAAGGTGCAATACCTTGTCATTCATAGTTGGTTTCCAAGTTTAAACCTTTGCCTTGGAATAGATTGGTCGCTAAGGAACCTCCCAAAAAAAAATATACAGAGAGCACATGCCCCCGCAAATATAAAGAGGGGGTTTAACATTATTGTGCTGAGATAGGAATAACTTTCCATCTATCATATTATAGAGGATGAGCAATATGTATACATATTTTGATGGACTATAGAAAAAGTCATACGCTAAGTTGGAATGGCCAGAAAAGGGAAAAAAGATACTTGTTTTTCCATAATTTTCATCAGTTGGAGTAGCTTAAAAGAGTGCCCAGGCCGTACCATTGTTACCGGCATCTTCATTCTTGGATCAAAGTGAGGTCCATCAACACAAAAGGCTCTGAGAAGTCCATGATGTGTTGTCATTACAACAATCAACTTCTCTTCTTACACACAGAAATGAGGTTAATCCATAACCAGTTACAATCCTCGATTAAAAACACCAGCGCATGCTGTATCCTTCTCAAATCACACACGAAATAAGCATGCTTTTATTTTCAAATTTCCATAAAAATTCTTGCCAATATCTTCTTTTGCGTCTGTGTATATAGGATCTTTGGAAATATTTACCCCCTTTCTTGGGTTAGGGAGGATGAATGAACATGGATTGTTGAGTTGAGTCCCAGGACAATTGTGATTGCATCACGTTAAAGATCTAGGATTATATAAACATGATAAGGTATGGCTGTAAAATATAAATAACAAAAGAGATTCGTAGGAGTGTATCGCAAGCAAGCAAAAGAATCACTACATCAATTCCAGGATTTTGATATTCTTCTTTAAGGAAAAGAAAAAAAAGTGTTCGATGTTTGCGAGCGTACAGTTCCAGAGGATTTGGTTGATAATAGGCAATTTGGTCATGTGTGAGTTGTATGGCGGTCAGGGTGCAGGCAAGTTTTGGTACTTATCCACTTTACTGCCAATAAGTACTGATTTGAAATTATATATAAATAGAGAACTACTGGTGAAATATAATCTGAAAAGTTCAACGAATCTCTAGCTGCTAAGAAGAAACAAGTGAGCTGTAGGGTCCTTCAAAATGATAATGATTCACTGAAACGAGCAGAGATGATTATCAGCAAGAGGGTACGACTCCGACCTTGGTTTTATGGCCCATCTCATGGTCTATATGTGGCCGAAAGCTGAAGCGTTGAAATGCTTTGTCCCCTTTCTTCAATGGTTGGTTGAGTCCTGGAGTAAGTAACCCACCAATTCTAAGATCAAATCATCAGCGGATGTATAGCTGCCAATTAAATTTAAAACAACTCGCGTCATGGCCAAAGAAAGATTACAAAGTGACTCGTGCTGTGTCTAGGTCTTTGCATTTAAGCACCGTCCATCCACTTACAAAAAGTGGGGAAGCCATGACAAAAACAAAATGGAGCACAAACTTGGGAAGAGAATCAAAGGATACGACAACCTTTTTCTGGTAAAAAACAGGACATAATGCCAAGGACCTATGGCTTGATTGCTCCGTTTTCATATAAGATAAAAATATGTAAATAAACCTTTTTTCATTTTTATCGATCCCATCTGTGTGTTTGAAATTTTGCACTTTTAAAACAATAATTAACATAAAGAAAATGTGAGTTAAATCAATAATTGAAATTACCAAATAAAATGTAAGCAGGAGCGAACACGTGTAATCGAAGGGACCCAGAAGATGGGAAACGTGGATGGAGCAGTATCTAGGCTAGGAGGCGCACGTATGGGCGAAGAGCTATGCCAGCTGTGTCCAGACAGACTCCTTCCTACGTCTCAGATTCAGACAAAAACCTGTTTAGAGTACGCACTCGTTTACGTCATTTTCACATGTTTTTATTTTCCTGGCGGCGTGCTCTGTTCCATATTGCCACGTGTAATCGTGGACCCCACTTCTAGCTTTGCTCTTCGAGATTATTGGTTGTTAATTATTACTCCCCTAGTCAAACAGACTCTTCAGCTCGAAGGATTGTCCCCGTAGATTTCCCCATCCCCCTAGACTAAAGGGGTTCATGGGTTGTTGACTAACGAAATAGGGGGAGTATTAAATTAGTCTTTCCTTTTTCAATATTGTCTTAAGACTTTGTGATTAATCTGCAGTTAATCCCGTACTTTAAGAAAATATATTTTTAAAATCATTTTTAAGAATGCTCCACTCTAATGTAAATACATATTTAAAAATTAAGACTTATCCAATTAATTAGTTTTCTTCAGTTCAAATAATTGTACTTGATAAAATAAATGGAGTTCATTTCTCCCCATCACAGACATCAAGAAGAGGAGGTAGGTACGAAAAGATTGGAGAACAACTGTCATCAACCTTTCAGCTCATGAGTGGCCGAGTAATTGATTTGAGCCACCTTCACAGGAATCAACTGGAATAAGCCTACTAAACAAAGCAAGGTCTTCACAATCTCATCATAATACCAATAGCAGGAGTATACTTGAATCAAGCCTGGTCATAAAGAAGTAAAATTCACATAAAGAACAAGATACTGATTTGTCGTTGATACAAAAGAGAGCTATAGTTGCTTGGAGCGGAACCTCTACAATGGATATCATATCCATTTCTTGCCCGATGGTTCACGCTATAAGCTTTTTAAAGGGTCCTGATCCTGAACCAAACAATCTTTTACAATGAATTGAGGTGTAGTCTTGGTCAGTGAGTCTTCACGAGTGCAACTTTTACCCGTGGATCGATCTTTTATTAAATCCGAGGCCCGGATCTTTTATTGTCAACTTTAAGACCAGCCGCCGCACTGAGTTGTTCCCCAACCTTTCGCCCAAGTATCTCTTAACTATTTCAGTAAAAAGGATTCTTGTTTGCAATAACGATGCCTCCATTGAATTCTCAAGTTCTTCAACCAAAAATTGGATCGAATTTATTTATATATAATAATCCAGATTTACAAGGTCTTTCTTTCTTCTTTTGGCTTCTCTTACATTCCCAACTTATATTACATGGCTATTTATGAACACAAAGATATACAGTCCAAATAACCTCTCAACCTTTTTCTTTATTTATGTTCTTTTTTAATTTCTTTTTTGGAATGTTCAGTTTTTACCTCTTAAAAATACGCTGCACGTCTCTGCTTAACCACCCGCGCACTTTAGTTCTGGTTCAAGCTATCCCACAAAGATGCGCACTGCCTTCTGGCAAACCCCACCCTTCCCTTCTCCAAGTCATACACAACCTCAAACCCCTGCTGTTGGTAATTCCCCAGAGTGGCCCCAGGACCACCACTCAATTCTGTCTCATCTCCACCGTTCATCAGCATCAAGCACCCAACGTTCCTCTTCTTTCCCACCCCATCACCACCGTCCAAAAACTCGTAAAAATAATTTCTCCTTGGCAGCGCCACACTCGATCCGTTCCCCACAAAATGTAACACCACACCAGGCACACTCACTACTTTGTCGTAGTAATAACACGGACCAAGCCCTGTCTTGTCCTCAATACGTCTGGCTCGCTCGTAGAATCGGCTAACTCGGTTGTCGAACTCAGTCACAACGGAGTTGTACAACTTCGCTGGCAACATAGTGAAAGTGGTCCCAGAATCTACCACTACGCCACCGCTTCCGTCGCCGTGGACCCTTTTCAATAACTCCGGAGCCGGAATATTCTTCTTCCCAATAGATATAGACTCCAATCCAACAGAGTAAAAATACGGGTGCTTTGGGTTATCTAACATTTCGGTGTACACAAAACCAGGTTTCACACTAGCATCAACACGTCTCTCTTTTTCACTATACCGGCCAAGAATGAGAGGACTCGGTCTGCGAACACGGTCAGAATCAAACGAGTGAGACACCAAACAGTACGAGAACTGGTTCCCCAACTGAGGAGAGAGAGAAGCGAGCTGTGCAGGCAAAGATAGCACGCCACGACCGAACCCAGCTACCCCAACAGGCTCAGCGAGGGCAGAGTGAGCACAGCCGAAGGTGAAGTTATGGAGAACAAGTGGCGGAGCCGCCAATGGGAGTGTTACAGAGTCATGGTATAGCCTAGCAATGAGACTCCCGTCCCCATAAGCGTAATAAAACGGAGGGCAAGAAAATGATCGGCAATCGGACGTCTCTATGGATTCTAACGGGCAGTTGGCTATAGCGCAGAGGTCGGAAGTTGGGGTATTGGAGTGAGCAGCAGAGCATGCAGAAGATTTACAGGGTACAGTTTTGGTAGAGGAGGAGATTTGGGGTGTCGAAGAAGAATTCGTTTCAGTTGCTTTGTCTTCGCAGAGAATGCATTCAAAGGGC
>JANIMX020000533.1:1668179-1682632 GCA_024582655.2 Erythroxylum kunthianum
ATTTTAAAATTTGTAATTAAATTAAAGAAAATAAATTAATAATATTAGTAAATATAATTAAATATAAAATATCTTTAAAAATATATATATTTCAAATAAAATTCTATTTAATAATTAAAATATATTTCATAAATATTAATTTATAAATAAAAAATTAAAATTAAAATTATTTATTTTAATAAAATAAAACATTTTTATTAATAATTTGTTAAAAAATATTATATATGATATTAAAGTAAATTTATTTAATTAATGTAAATTTTATCCAATATATAATTATTTTATTAATGATCAGATGACTTTTTGCCTTACCGGTTTTAGTTAAGGTCCGATTTTTTAAACGTTGAGGTCCGATTTTTTCTATTTTCTATTTTCTGTTCTGCTTCTTACCAAGTGAAGCAACCTAAGCAATAACCATCTACGCCGACGATCAGCACCAACGCTATGACACTCCATCCGCCGCCATCGATCTTATGATTTCGCTCCTCTCCAAAACCCTTAAAACACCTTCTTTCCTAACACTTTTGAGTTCAACTATCTTTCACTCACCATTCCCTCTCTTCACCTCTTCTCCACTTCGAGCCATGACCTCTGAATCAACTCAGCCCGTTTTCCAACTCAAATTCGATCCATTCACCGGTAACTCCGAGTGGGTAGTCATCGAAGACGATAAACGCGAAGAAACCTTGCTTCTCGCTTCGACGTCGTATCTTGACATGCTTAACGACTCCACCCGAAACCAAACTTTTCGTGAAGCTATTGACAAGACCATTACTAAGCCTTGTCATATCCTCGACATCGGGTACTTATGTCTTGTCTTGTCTTGCTGGTTCTTTCCCTTTTTCTTTTCGAGGAAAAAAAGAGTTAACTTTAGTATAACGGGTGCAGAGCGGGAACTGGGTTGCTCTCAATGATGGCTGTACGGGCTATGGGTGCCGACAAGTCGGAAGCTTTGGTCACAGCTTGTGAGTCGTATCTTCCGATGGTAAAATTGATGCGAAAGGTGCTTCATATCAATGGGATGACTAAAGATGTTAAGATTATTAATAAGCGTTCCGATGCGGTGGAAGTTGGTGTAGACATTGCGTCGCGTGCCGATGTTCTTGTGAGTACTAATTAATGCCCTGCTTGGACTTTATAGTAGTGTTACCGATTGCCTATGTATTGTAAATATGCAGTTACGAATAATCCAGCCTTTCAGAAAAGTCTAACGATAATAGACTGCCTACGTGCGAGAATATTTACTTCCATAATCTTAAAATATTACTAAAAAAAAAGGGAGCAATAGCCAAGCTTCTATGAAGCACGATGATACAGGAAAGAAATATGACTCAAACATTAGTTAATTGTGCAATAAAATGCAATGCGTAGCCATTTGGTTTTATCTAGCATTTTCGTTTTTCGTTGCAGGTTACTGAGATACTAGACTCGGAGTTGTTGGGAGAGGGGTTAATACCAACATTGCAGCATGCGCATGATAAGTTGTTGGTGGACAATCCACTTACTGTGCCATACCGAGTAACTACTTATGGCCAGGTATATGGCTAGACTGTCTATTGCTCCGTTTCATTTCCGTTTTCTCTCCTTTATTTTGAATTTTATAGTATCAGGTCTGATGCTTTTGACTTGCATGTTAGGCGATTTGGTGATG
Organism: Erythroxylum kunthianum; assembly: GCA_024582655.2. Lineage (NCBI taxonomy): Eukaryota > Viridiplantae > Streptophyta > Magnoliopsida > Malpighiales > Erythroxylaceae > Erythroxylum > Erythroxylum kunthianum. The sequence continues at coordinate 1,669,831 of JANIMX020000533.1, forward strand.
ATCATTATTGTTTTTTGTTGTTGCCCTTTAGTTGATAATTTGAATGTCAATGATGCTATGTAGCTGATTATAAACTGATGAACATTTAAATATCCTAGCGTAAATTTTTTAAGTTAATGATCTAACCTTTTCTCTGTGAATCAAAGTTTATGTGAGGATTAGAGCCAACTAATTATGTCAAAGTGACTATCCATTCTATGTTAAATGTTTACCAGTATATTGTCAAAGCAGAATATGCTTTAATTGGCCTGAGGAGAATTCTCAGAACAGTGTAGCAAGAGTAACTTTGGGATATTTAGTGTGTGCCTGCAACATCTATCTGAACGTGATAAAAAGATGAAAATCTATATGATTCTTGAATATAAAACAGAGGAGTACTAACTAAATCATGGCAGAACAGTGTAGCAAGAGTAACTTTGGGACATTTTATCTGTTCTTAGTTTTCTTTGATTTACTAATGGCCTAATGTTTATAGCAATAGATCAAGTGATCAAAATGCGTTGATTTTGTATCTTTTAGTTACCACTTTTGGATATATACGGGACATTTACAAATTGTTTTGGTGCTTTTATGGAAATTGCAAACCTAGCTAATTGAAAACATTATGAACTGCTTTCTCAGTAAGCTATAGAGACAGTGCTTCGTCCTTCAATTTCTAAGAAATGCCTGATATTTTGTTTTCCTCCATATTGGGTTTAGCTGAACTGGGCAGCTAAACTTCTATGTTTTCCCTCCATATTGCCTTGTTACGTTACTGATTTCAAATTCGTTCCATGAGCTATTTTTAACTCTTAACTTTTCCATCTATGCTTTTTAGCTACTCTATATGCTGTAGTGAATTCTGTATAATTTGAGTGAAGACCTTTCTGATTTTTCCATACTTACATAGGTGCACTAACTTCTATTCTCCAAATTTTTCCTCATCTCCTCCCTAAGCTAGTTGAGAGTACATTCCTATGGAAGCTTCATGATTTACATAATAATGAAGAAACAGCGTTGGATGGCATTCACCTTGTTCCTACTGGCTCGGATACTATTTTACATGTCAATTTGCAACAATATCCCATGCATTGTGATGCCTTGTCAAGGGAACTAAAACTGGTAATGAGATTGTCACTCTTATAAATCTTTGAAATGCACAAGTGGTTTTATTTCTACTCAGTTTAGGATTCATCCAGTTGTCAGAACCATTCAAAATTTTTGAATTTGACTTTGGGAAAAGACCAGCTAGCCACGGGGAAACTAAACTGGTCATCAAGGCAACTGATGATGGTAGAGTTCACGCTGTAGTGTCGTGGTAAATATTTTATTCCTTCTTATTTTCACATTTTGTCGAGGATGAGTCTGGAGTAGATTGCTTTACTTTGACCTAGAAGTCACTGGTTTAAATAACATATTTTGACGTGTTTGTAAAGTCTGTCTATTGTATATACTGTTCCTCCATCCCCCTCCACCCCTCGCCCAACTTCCAAACATATGTCTGCAATTTATGATACTCAAACAGTCTGGATGCCTTTTCTTTAACTTTGTGTGGGTCTAATTGTTTTCCTGACACTGTTATTTATGTGGTTCAGGTGGATACTTCAACTTGATCGTGAAGGAACAGTTCTTTACTCCACTGCTCCTAGATGGATAGGATCACCATCAAAAATGGGTGAGCCACTTATGTTCCATTCACTTGTTGTGGTTTACATCTTTATTACTGAACTTTTGTAAGAATAGCTGTGGATTGGGAGATATTAGAAGGACATTGGAAGTTTACATCATTGCAAAGCTTTTTGAGGTTACTTATGTTTAATAAAACTCTTCAGAAGTTTGGTCGTCTTTCTTTATGCAAGAGCTATATATTCTAGCTAGTCAATTGTTCAACTGAAGGATATTTTTGCCTTTGTTTGTTTCTGTATCATTTAGTTAGCCTATCTAGCCTTGGAGAAGAAACAATTCAAAGTTAACACCATTGTTCTCTTCTCATTGCTTTCTTATGCGCACTGGAGAAGTGTTGGATTGATTAACTTTCAATGACTTGGCCAATACATTGATTAGTGTTGTATTTTTGAACTTTATGCTTAATACATATGCAATTAATGAAGGTTATTTCATTAGTGCTTTTAAATCCCAGTGGAGCCTCTTGGGAGGCAAGGGTGAGAGTATACACTATATTGACCTACAATGGGTCCCAAGAACAAAATGGGAAACCACTGAACTTCATTTCATGCATTACTACCAGGTATCCCAGATTGGTGTGATCACTGGAAACAGTGTGTATGGTTCATCCCAGGGGAAGGTATGCCCATATCTAAGGGTGAAGAGGTTTTGTTTCATGCTTTTCATACTGAAACTAGAATCCTATACAATGTTGCAACTCAAGCTAAAGAGATGAAGCTGCAGGACTTTAGTAACACAGATTTTCACCTCGTACTTCCCCCAGAAAGAATTGCAATATATGGGGACAGGGAATGGAGGTCTTCAATGGTAACAGCTCTAAGAAATGCTGTAAGCATAATTTCCTCCTCCTCATCTCTCTCTGTGTGTGTACAGGTTTGTTGTCTGTATTTTCATTCTGAAGTATGGTACATTTTGCAGTTGCAGAAAAGTGTTGATCCACTATGTGTTGTTGCGGATGACAGTGTTTTCTTGACTCTTCTCATTGCACATCTGTCAAAATCATCACATGTATTGTCATTATTTCCTGGTCTTCGGGAAAGGGGTGCCCAATATCTGCAGGCTGTTGCAACTGCAAATGGTTTTGCTGCAGATCGTGTAGAAGTTGTTCTAAAGCAAAAAAACTTGACTCTAGATGATACTTGTCAGAGGAAGGTAATTCACTATCATACTCGTATGACTTTGAAATTCCATGTCCATTCAGTTGTCAAGCAAGGATTAGCTTGTCTCCTTTGCTCAAACATGTTGATTTTCAGGTTGATTTGCTGATTGGAGAACCTTACTACCATGGAAATGATGGGATGCTTCCATGGCAAAACCTGCGATTTTGGTAAATATTTTTATATATCATGTTTGATACATGCATGTTAACATCTAACTTTTCCATACTTGTGCAATATCTAATACGGCAGATGCTTGTTAACATCTACTGTTATTAATGCTTAAATACGTAGCCTGATATAGCACATGCATGTTAGTATCTTACTGTTTTATTAATGCTTGTATACATTGTCTGATATAGCACATGCATGTTAAAATCTTACTGTTTATTCGGCTCTAGCAATGCATATAAATTGCTTTCTTCAAATGAACTTGTAATTCAGGAAGGAAAGGACCATACTTGATTCTGTTCTTGCAAATGGTGTGGTGGTAATACCTTGTAAAGCAATACTGAGGGCATGTGCCATGTCTCTCCCGGTATGAATTTACACTCTCTGTTCTCTATTTTCTAAGCATGTTATTTGACATAAGTGATTGATTTTGGAAACCCATCTATTTAGGATCTTTGGAAGAGTCGTCGCTGCCTAAGTAAGATTGAAGGTTTTGATCACTCAGTTGGGAATTCAACATTGGGTGCATGTGGTGAATTACCTGCAGGACAAGAGGTTCCTCTTTTACCCTTCTTTATATGGCAGTGTGGGGAGACTCAGGTAATTACTCTACTTTGGTTCATTATTCCCTGATGGCTGATACAGAGTTATTACATGTTCTAGAACATTGTTTACAGCAATGTTATTAATGCAACTACTTAGGTACTCAGTGACACTCTTACAGTAATGGACTTTGATTTCTCAAAACCAATGAGTTCATGCTATGGACAAGTCCAGGTACAATTCTATGTTTTTATGTGCAGTAGAATAGATCTACGTTTTGTTGTAATTAATTAGTTTGTTTCTTCGACGAAGATTGTTTTTGAACCTTCACTTTCTCTCGTCGGAATATTGTGCCCTCCTTATACATGCACATAAACTTGTGTGGCAATATGAGGATTGTTCATTGCATGTTTTGTGCACACGACACTATTGGCTCAAATGAAAATATGATAATGAATGCTTTAAGGAATGTGGCCTGCCAAGAGTCTATGTTTAGACCTTTTTAGTATTTACATGTTAGCAGAGGCTGGCTCAATAATTAAGGTGTAAATATAATTGTGTAACTGCCCGAAGTAACTAAAAAGAGTACGCCGAAGGCAGTCCCCCTCATGTGAGAAGGATCCACTACAAACATTCTAACCTGCTTTTACTCTTCCACTTCCAAAAGGAATTGATTTCTCTATGTTTATACATTTGTTAAGCACAAATGGAAATGAATTTTCCTGCCACTTATCTTCATCTTTATGATACCCGCTTCATATCAAAAGTTGATGCTTGAAATGAAAATTGAGGATCAATTTCGATTGTAACATGGTGTCCTTGTCATTGCCTCGTTTCATTCTGACAATCTTTACTCACTGCAGGTTGAATTTACTAAATCCGGGATATGCCATGGGTTTGTCTTGTGGATCGATTGGGTGATGGACACAAAGGATTTTGTAGTAATATCCACAGGTCCAGGTATAATCTTAATCTCCTCATTGGGTTGGTATATGACTTCACTAAATCCCAGATCTTTCAGTTTTTGGTATGTTCGATGAAGGCTAAAGATTTGGAGCAACTTTCTTGTCTTGCATTCACTTAATAATCTCATTTAATATGCTATCAGATAAAAGATATTGGAAGCAAGGGGTGAAGCTGCTGCCATGGCCTGTGAAAGTGGAAAACAGAGGTGAACGTAGTTCTGCCGTAATTGAAGCTTCTTTTGATCCTTCAACCGGGGAACTTATCTTTAATCATTCTCTTTCCTGAGAGTGTAACTATTAGTTGACAATCTCATGTATGGTTGTGTAGAGTGGCAGTAGGGGTGACTTATCTGTCAACTTTTTCTGACCTTTTCTCAAAATCACATAATTTTATAACAATTGGTATTAGAGCACTTTCTTAGCAATGTCAAAGCTAGAACCAGGCAACAATAAAGGAATAAAAAGCAATTACAAGATCTTGAGAGCTAGATGACGAGGAATACTGAACAGAGAGTGGAGGACTCTCATAAAGTAGCGGAGAGCAAGATGGATCAACTTCTCGTGGCTTTTCAGTACATGAGTAATAGATCTGCTGGTTCAAGCCTCTATACATCCAACCTGGTGCTAATCCTCCATAATCGGCAGATCCCAATTCACTAACAACAGCAAACCAAAGACCTTCCATCTAAGCTCTTCCAACCCAAACCAAAGATCGAGTTGAGCCCATTTGATGGACTTCATAGTCTAACAGTCAGGTTACTTAATTCAAGAGGAGACAGTGCGATATAAATATGTAAGAACATAGCTGCATATGGGTTGGCCCATTATAAGTACTAGGCAGGGTTCATGGATTAGTCCGTCAAGAGAAAAGAACTCGCTAAGAGCATATAGTCCAAATGCACGGGTCTGATCCACAATGACCCATATCAAGATAGGTTAAAGTACGATTTGATCGAAAGTCAATTGCCTACTCTTTTGACTGTGACAACCAAACACATTCAGAGCAAAGTGAATTACTGGGAAAGGGGCAAATGTGTGTTGTATGTGTGTGGATCCAAATAGTCGTGGCCTAGTGGGTTCTTGAGTCATATTGGACTCAGTTTCAATCATCTATCTGTCTCCTGACCCCTCCACTTCGTGTCCAGTCCTCTCTCTTTTTAAAACTCATAACAGGATTGTTTCTCCCCTACTGCGTCCTTTGTCTCATTCTAATTCTATGATCACATTTGACTAAATCGACACGACGCGTAAGAAAAGACTCCTCCCTGCTTCCTGATATTTTTTTGAGTAAAGCCAAAAGTTACTCTACACGTTGCGTCCGCCGTTCTTGATTGGTCAAAGAGCTAGACCGTACCTCTGACTCAACGTTTTAAGAAATTTTCCTCTTATGGCCGATCTTTTTGAAAAGCTGCAGTTCAGAAATGGTCTATATGTTCTTAATCCCACTAAACATCTGTTTGAGATACTAAGAAAACAGTTCATCAGCCTAATATGTGTGCCCAATTCAGACAATAATTTGTTGAGATGACTATGGGGAAATGAGAAATAGGCAATTAGAGAAATAGGCTGAAATTCGGTTTTAACAAACCTAAGAAACTAGCCGAGTCTACGGTCAATATGTTCGTCTACTAAGTGAAGTAAGTCGCGTATAAACACCTTTCAGATTCTTTTGGCGTATTATATTATACGCAAAGAAGGAGTAAATGTGATTTCAAGATTGATTCAGACATCAATAGAAAGAAAACAATATTCTACAAACACTCTATATTATAACATAAATTCAATCTTACGTCTATAAGCTTCCAATTTCCAAACCGTATGTATGTACACTACAAAACTGAGTCAATAGTTTTTATTGGGTTCCGTAATTGTCGTACCACTAGTTGTACACTTAACAAAATTCAGATACTCTATAGTCTTCAGATGCCAAAAACCATATATTATATGGGAAGCGTAATTATATCAATTTTCAATTTTTTGTTCCATAATTAAGAGCTATATATTATATAGAGTTGACCTAATAGTTACAGATTGTACCAACATAAAGATATGTAATGACTGAATAAAACAGTTCGTCACTAATAAAATTTTGTTTATTATTATTTATTTATTTATATGAGTCATTTAGAAACAACCTCTATACTAATTATAATTAAAGCTACATACTATTAAACTTTCTCACTCTATCATATATTGAGTGTTGTTGTTGTTGACAATCCTATTCTTCCTTACATAAGTATCTATATAACTAATTTTTGCAGTGACTAATCTATCTTATACATTCGAATTAATAGCAAAGGTACGGATGCTATTTAGGTGAAGATATTTATAGCCCCCAGGTCCAGGTGAGATAGGGCCCAAAATGATATTCTTAGGTTACTAAATTATCAAATCCAAAAATTAGACAGTAGTCTAAGAACCTTAATTTAATTATGTCACATCCTCCTGTCATATAGCTTATTAATCAATGAAAATACATAATACTTCTAATGCAACAAAATCTTAATTAGTTATTGTAATATCAACCGTTCTACCTTCCTAGATAGTTCCTTCCTTTTTTTCTTCTCCCATCTGGGGTTTGCGTGAACTGGTTAGGGCTCGGTTAGAGACGCAACCTTTCTCACTAGGCGTAACTTTCTTTCCTTTTCTTCAGTTTGGATGGAAAATAATATAACTTGTTATAATTCTATATTAATTAACATGGTCAACGGATGGAATCTTTAATGTGCAACAACCACAACACGCTTAGCTGATTTCAAAGACATGCCGGCCTTTTGCTTGCAACCATATGATCTTCATCAGCCTGACATTAATATTATCACCATATATAATAGGGACCATAGCTTATAGATAAGTGCAAAGCATATCCTTAAGAATAAGGATTAAGGAATTGGCACTTGGAACGTGCATGGTCATATCGCAACTAGCCAATTCATAAAACGGTAAATCTAATTACAATAAAGACGAATCTTTCTGAGATGGCAACGGCCACTGTGTGCTCCCATTAGTGGAAGTGAACTTGGTCTTTGTATGTGTTTCAATTCATCAAAAGCCATCAGTGCCAGGGAAAGGCCACCACTTACATTTGGATGCTGATCCATATAGGAGAAAGGAAGTTAGAAACTGATATTAGTGGAAGGAAATTTAAGAACAAAAAGAAGGGTTTGATCGATGGCTTCAATTGGAGTATAGTGACATTGTTTTCAACTCTTAATTTCCCAAGGAAAAAAAACAACTCTAAGCTTTAATATTTTTTTACTGGAGTTGGATTATAAGTTATTACAAGTTGCAACTAACAATAATACTAAATAAAAATTCTCTGAAAAGTTCTAAGTAACAGAAATGTTGTTTCTAAAAAGTTGCAACTCTTATGAAAATTGATATGTTTGTTTTCTGTCTTTTTTATCATTACAAAAAGCTTTAATCTGATGTCACGTTATCCTTGGATTAAAAAAAAATGAAATAGTGTTGTTGTTGTCATGTAATTACAAATTTATTTTATAAATTAATAAAAGAGATCACAATGCAACTTGCACTGCTAATATACAAGTCATGAACCATGTGTTACTGAGTTGCATAGCCTCGTGATTCGACTCCAGCTCAAGAGCTTACCTTTTCTACTCCCCAGCATTTGTATCTGGAGTAGTGGAAGCAGTCAACTGATGGTTTATGGTTCATGGTACTTCCCACCGTAAACTTTCTCAGATCAGGACTCAGGATGCTAGAGACATTCGGGAGTGCTAGATACATCCTTATCCTAATATTTTAAGTTGCCCAATAATATACTTCCAATATATAAGCTTTGGGACCCAAACATCAACGTGCCGGATTGTAAAAGAACCTCACTAATGTAACTTACAACACCAAAAGAAATTAAAAGAAAATCACAATAACGTGAAATAAACAAGCACTATCCTTGGTTAAAGGGAAAAAAGCATATTTAAAATTTAGACAGGCAAAAACCTGAAAGCAAACCTAGTTTAAATCTTGTCAAACCAACCTCCTCACGTCAAATCTAGGAGAAGGAAGTTGCCAATGAAGAACACTTCATACTCCAAACTAAGCTTATAAAAGTCTGGGACAGCAAGGACTTGCAGTATTGCCAAAATCGGTGTTGGGTTTGGTCACTCGCCAACAGCTGGGATTTATCTTCTTCGGTTTCGTTAAATCCTATTTGAAATATTATATAAATAACCGAAAACCTCTTGTTGCCTTCACATAAATGATTATAATATTAGCTTTATGAGTTCTGTTTCTTCCTTTTGTAGATTCCACGTCTGAGCCTTTTCTCCGTGTCATTAAGGTTTCAATCAGTTTCCCTATATATACCCATATATTGCCTTAAAGGTAGCAACTTTACATAAAAAGAAGACACAGCCTTGGAAGAGAGCCAAAAAAACAGAGATTGCTCTGTAAGAAGTTGTTTAGGCAAGATATTTTCGTGTTTAAACAAAAGAGGAAGTTGTTAAACAGGAAATTGATGGTTTGGAGAGAGATGAAGGTGAGCAGCTTCTTGTTGGTGATATTGGGTTTGTTTGTTCACGGGACGACGGCCTTTGGAGAGACCAGAAGCAGAAACCAGCAGCAACAGAAGGAGCTTGAGAGCCGGCACAGATATGCGTACGCCACGATGATGTACATGGGTACCCCGAGAGACTACGAGTTCTATGTTGCAACACGTGTCTTGGTCAGATCCCTTTCTCGTCTACAAGTGGACGCTGATCTGGTTGTCATTGCCTCTCTCGACGTACCTTTCCATTGGGTTCAAGCCCTGTAAGTCTCTCCATCTCACCTTTTATTTCCAAGGTTTTAATTTTACGTTTTTTGTGAGCGCCATTGACCGGGGCCGGCGTTTCTTGGTCACTGGGTGACAGGTTACTTTAACGGAGTTAAAGTTATCATCTTGCCGGAGCAAATACACCTGTTTATAACGCTGTTAGTATCGGTTGTTTTAACAGGGCGCATAACAGTTGGAAAGTTTAGAGCTTTTCACTGGGATCGATGTGGGTGTCAATAGTAAAGGTCTATAATGGTGGAATTGTTTTTTAGCTATGGAGGTTTTGATTGGTTCTTGAAAATGGTGTTGAAGGTCTTGCTTCTTCCAGGAGCTGTTTATTTCATTAATGGGGTTTACCCACTTTAGCAGTTTCTTGCTTCTTCTGAGCGTTTTCTTTTTATAAACTAAAAACAAAAAGAGTTAATCGCTTTAGCAGTTTTCTTGGTTCTTCTGGAGTTTTTACCGAAAACAAAAAGAGGTAGTGGAATTTGGTTGATGGAGTTAGATGGAAAAACTTGCATCTTTTTTGTTTCCTATCAAGTGTGAAGCTTTTTGAGAGACCTGACCCACATGTGTTTGGATTTTGGAATCCGCCCGATCTTCTTCCAAACGAGGGATGACTTTTGTGTTAGATGAGTGCATTTTTTTTTCTTACCAACCACCATTGCCTCTATCATCTTTTATTGTGAGGACGTCCGTACCTTTACCTTACCCGAGTGCCTTAGAAGCAGATACAGAGATATTTTCAAATGAAGCAATTCGGAGACAAATGAGCCGTTCTTTGGTTGCGATCAGAAGACGTAGTTGTTGACCTTTTACAATTTTGATATGGCCACTTAGCCTAAGTTGCAGTACACGTAGTTTTTATCATGGGTTTTAAAGTAAATGGGGTCGGGAACTGCATATGTCGGATACCGAATTTCCATTCATATTGACTTAGACAGCTATTAAGCAAGAAGTTGAATCCTATTTTAAATTGCCTGTCAAAATCTCTACCATGTGCCATAAATTCAAGATGGCCTTTCCAGTGGTGACAAATAAATGTTGAACAAGTACTCTCTATGGCTTGTTTTGGCAAATAGGCTCATTTTCCAACTTTTTTATATTGGGTATGAAATGATAATTGGCATATTGGAGATTGATGAACATCTAAGATTCATGGACTTTAAAAAACAAACCAATGTCATGATTTGTAAGGGCTGAACCATCAACATTTTGCCTTGTAAGTGATTGACAAGTTCTGAATTTTTGATACAGGGAGCAAGAAGACGGGGCCAAGGTGGTGAGAGTGGAGAATTTGAATAATCCTTACAAGGGTCAACACGATTTTGATAGTAGATTTAAGCTAACACTGAACAAGCTCTATGCGTGGAACTTGGTTGACTATGAGAGGGTGGTCATGCTTGATGCTGATAACCTCTTCCTGCAAAAGGCTGATGAGTTGTTCCAATGTGGACAGTTTTGTGCAGTCTTCATCAACCCCTGTATCTTCCACACTGGTCTATTCGTGTTAGAGGTGAGTTCTCTTTTTACTTCTCTAGGAGTTTCATGAACCAAGTTATTTATTTCATAGGTAAAATAACAAAAAAATAAACACTTACAAGTCATTAAGTAGGCTATAACTGTCAAACCTATTTTAAGCACATTGTTAATCCAAGTTATGTCGGTTCTTGCTTGCAAAACTTGGAGGAACATCAATTTAATTTATCCTAATGATTTGTGCATTCCAGCCATCAAAGGTAGTTTTCAACGACATGATTCATCAATTAGAGATTGGCCAAGATAACCCGGATGGTGCAGATCAAGGTTTTATTGGTGGCTACTTCCCGGATTTGCTTGACAAGCCAATGTTTTATCCACCTTCCAATGGCACCAAACTCAGCGGGCAGTACAGACTTCCATTGGGCTATCAAATGGATGCCACTTATTACTGTGAGTATAAGATCAAATACCACTAGTTGCTTGAAGAAACTTCAAAACGATTTTCACCTGAAAACATCTAACTTGTGTTTATGTTTGATCTCAGATCTTAGACTTCGTTGGAATGTACCATGCGGACCAAACAGTGTGATTACCTTCCCAGGTGCATCATGGTTGAAACCTTGGTACTGGTGGTCCTGGCCTGTTCTACCATTAGGTCTTCAATGGCACGAAGAACGTCGTCAAAATCTCGGGTAAATACAAAATCTTTTCTCAACATACCCTTTCCTTCTCTAGCAAAAACATTGTAACACCAAGTCCTTGCAGATATGGAGCAGAATTGCCGATGGTAATTATACAGTCGATTGTCTACTTGGGTATAATAGCTGTGACCCGTCTAGCACGACCAAGTATCTCCAAGCTTTGTTATCGACGGAATGACAAGAACATCTCCTTCATTCAACTTGGTCTTAAACTGTTGGCCATATGGTCGATCCTGGCAGCCTACATAGTACCTTTCTTCGTCATCCCTTGTACAATTCATCCAATTCTTGGTTGGGGACTGTACTTGCTGGGCTCCTTCGCCCTTAGCTCTGTGGCGATCAATGCATTTATGCTGCCAACATTACAAGTTCTAACTCCTTGGGTGGGGATATCGGGTGTTCTTCTGGTAATGGCATGTCCATGGTATGCAAGCGGGATTATAAGGGCTTTGGCCATTTTTGGTTATGCATTCTGTTGTGCCCCTTTTGTCTGGTTATCATTGGTTAAAGTCATGGCATGCCTTCAAGCATCTGTTGAAAGGGAAGTCTTCTTTCCTAAATTAGGTTGATATTGTTGTTGATCCACCCCATTATCTTCTTTGAATCATTCAAAAGAGATTGGAGCCTCTATCCACTTCTCCACTTGTTTTGGCATGACCATTATTGACTATTGGGTGTATACACATAGAGAGAGAGGGCGCATATGAGTTCAATACACTCGATTGGGAGAACAGAAGATAGACAACTGGTCTTGTCGGATTTTATTGACTACACAGAACTCCTACATTTGTTGCCATGGCACTCACTTGGATTGTAACTTCATCTCATCAGACCAAACAGATGGCCAAATATTTTTCTAACTATTGTGTACAAATACTTTTCATTATCAGTTGATTCTTGTTCCTGACTTTATATTGCTATTGAATTGATTATAAATTATTCTTCTTCCTCGTTACTTCACCCGTCATAAGAAACATACCAGGCAGGGCCATGGATGGTGTCAAATTCAAAACAATAACTACATGGCTTCTATAGGTCCACATCCAAAATGAGGTTTTCCGCAGAAACTCGTAACGTAACATCATTACGATAACGATATGGCGGAGTAACACAACATAACAACAGTAAAATAAATATTTATATCTCTTTGGGTCCCAAAACTTATACAGGCTATGATGTGTCCGATCATCACGAGTGATTTCTATATGCTCCCTGCACATGTGGGTTTGGACAAATCTTGTCCTGTTAATTGAGGAACCTTGTCTAATCGAGACCCAAACACCCCAACGTTCAAAAACCTGTTTCCTTTTCAAAGCAACTAACTGGGACCAGGTTATAAAT
>JANIMX020000533.1:1684744-1701066 GCA_024582655.2 Erythroxylum kunthianum
TAATCGAGACCCAAACACCCCAACGTTCAAAAACCTGTTTCCTTTTCAAAGCAACTAACTGGGACCAGGTTATAAATGTTACTGAGGTAGAATACAAAATACTATATAATCCATACCTGGACCATAATGGGTCAGGCACTGCACCACCACAATTTCCAGCCAAGCCAAGGTGACCGTTTTATAGTTTTAAGGACCACAAGTGGGTCACTTGCCTTCGTTAAGTAGATAACATTTTTAATGTTAATTAGTAGTTCGCATGGGTTAGCAGAAACTGCGTGGTTATAATATATGATTCCTGTGTGTTGGCATGTTGTATCTGGACTGCCTTGGAGCTATGGCTTTTGTTTTTTTCAACTCCCATGTTCTTGGTGTTGGGAATAGAGGATTAGCTAGAGTTGGCTAATTGCTCAAGAACACAAATTGAATTTTCCTATTAGGGTAATCGTCACGCTAATGCTTGTAGTAATTATCTTAGGTGAACAAATGAATTTCTTCTCATGCGCAGCAGCACATTTGAACTAACTTCAATATCAGATTATTCTGATGTCTTCTCATTCTAAAAAATTACGTTGTTATAACTCAATCATACATCCATGGCTAACAGTCGATGTCAAGACTCAAGGATGACAGTTACATACTTCACCACTAAACGCTGTGAGGACTGCTCTAAAACGACGACAATTATGGATGTGAGAGTTAACAATGCCTTAGATGGACATAGACTCATGAGGAAGATATCATCTTATTACAGCGATCTGCACTCCAGACCTAGAGACCTAACCAAACAAAACGTCCAGTTAAGGTAACAAATAAAAATGAATAGACAAATGACCGTTAGAAGCTAGAAACCGAAATACCAAAACAAAGTTATACATGTCTACAACTCAGTGAAGAAGATTATAAATGTGTATCTCCGTGACTCTGTCCCTATTCTCTGTACACTGGCAGTATATATATTTGTTCCTTGAACTTTATAACCTCTACAATCCCATATCTTAGAGACATTATTCGCACCTCGGCATCTCTTCTCTCTATATCATTCTAATATTTTAATGATCTATATTTTTAATGTCTTCTCTTACTCGTATTCCCTTCTTCTTCTTCTTTTTCGTTTTGACTTTGGCATTGTTGCATGCACCATGTTTCGTTACTAGTTCTATTTTCAGGTACAGGCCCAACTCAGTCACTAACGACACTGCCTCTACAAACTCTACCAAGCACCACCACAAGTGGGTCGGACCGGTCGGCCACCTGTTCATCACCGTTGATGTTAAAGGCGATGGAGGGTTCCAGTCAGTTCAAGCTGCTGTTGACGCCGTTCCTGAGAACAATAGGAAAAATGTGCTGATATTGATAAGCGCTGGCTATTATATGTACGTAACTAAGTTTTTTGTTTTAAGCAAGCACACTTTCTTCATTACTTATGATATGATGGGCGTTGGTACAGCGAGAAAGTGGTGGTACCGGCGACCAAACCATACATCACGTTCCAGGGTGCGGGGAGAGACGTCACCATCATTGAATGGCACGACAGAGCATGTGATCCTGGTCCAAACGGTGAACTGTTGCGGACTTACAGGACAGCTTCCGTTACTGTTTTTGCCAATTACTTCTCAGCTAGGAACATAAGCTTCAAGGTATGAAGAGTTTACTGCGTACGATGCTACCGTTTTCTACGAAACATGCAATATATATATATATCTTGAGCATTTATGCTCAGGCCTGGCTTTAGTGGTAGGATTACTGAATTTGTTCTTGACATAAACGTATGAATTTTATGCTTGAGAATAGATTACGATGTTTGAAAACAGCAAGACTACTCAAATTAATTCTTTAAGTTTCCCAACCCAATTTATGATATTAAGTACCCATCAGACTAGAGAAAAAGAATATCAAAATTTCTTAATTATCCAATACCCATACACCTGAATAAACCCTACAATCCTTGGATAAACCTAGGGGACCGAGACTTTCATGTCTAACAGGAAATTAATGTAGTATAAGAATATGTATTTTCTGGACGAAAATTACATATATAAACTAACAAATACTGATAAATATCATGTCTAATTTATTATTAAGATTTTAATCGTCTATTTGTCAAAATTTCCTCGCTATTTATTTGGATGATATGTCAAAATCTTACCGTGTTTGGATTAGTTAGGAAGCAAGATCCTATCTGACGCGTAGTGGAGTTATGCAGTGCCTCTGCCAAAGGCACCAAGAAGTAGCTTTCTGTAAAACACACTCTCTTTGGACCACATTGCTTTACAGTACATACATATGTATATATAATATACAGTGTTCAATAAACGTCCATGATTATAACTTATATTTCCGAACTTTTTGTAAGTAAATTTAGCTTTAGCCAGTTTGATTTATAATTAGAAGATAAAATCATAATGTTGAACTTGCATATAAATTGTACGTGTTAAACTTGATGCTTGAAAATAAAATTGGTCAGAACACAGCACCTGCACCCATGCCAGGAATGCAGGGATGGCAAGCAGCAGCATTTCGCATATCTGGGGACAAGGCGTACTTCTCCGGCTGTGGATTCTATGGTGCACAGGACACTCTATGCGACGACGCAGGAAGACATTACTTCAAGGATTGTTACATTGAAGGATCTATCGACTTCATTTTTGGGAATGGCCGCTCCATGTACAAAGTAATGACCACCTACCATACCATCTCTTTTTCATTTATTATCAGTACATTTAAAAGAAGAAAGTGCTCCTCGTGACTTGAGGAAGGACAGACATCGACAATACTGTAGAATGGTTTTAGCGAGGGAAAAGGATGTTCCCGTTTTTCGCGTTTTGACACTGTGATTGTCAGGTGTACAAAATAAAGTGACAAAAGCAGCTAGCCTTTTGATGTCTTCACCGAAGTTTCATCTCATCTGCCAAAAAGTCGAGTGAAAAGTATAATGATTAAAGTATTTACGGAACACCTTAAGTCTATTTCCCAAACCTAGTTTTGAAATTCATTTCCATTTTCAATTATTTATGCTTATCTCCTAAGAAAAGTTAACATCCACTTTGTCATCAATTGATTGTTTCCAGGACTGCGAGCTACATTCAATAGCGACGAGATTCGGATCCATCGCAGCCCAAGACAGGAACTCGCCGAATGAGAAAACCGGCTTTACATTTGTAGGCTGTAGAGTGACAGGCACTGGGCCTTTGTATGTGGGAAGAGCCATGGGCCAATACTCGAGGATAGTCTACTCTTACACATACTTCGACGACGTGGTTGCACACGGTGGTTGGGATGATTGGGACCACGTCAACAATAAGAACAAGTTACTTCAACCATTTTTGTTATTCTCTTCATTGGTTACCACTGTTATTGTGGATGCGTTTCTAATTAAAAAAATTGCTAATTAATTTCAGGACTGTGTTCTTTGGAGTCTTCAAGTGCTGGGGACCAGGAGCTGAGGCAGTGAGAGGTGTGTCATGGGCAAGAGAGTTAGACTATGACTCCGCCCATAAATTTCTCGCCAAGAGCTTTGTCAATGGGAGACACTGGATCTCACCGGCTGATGCTTAATTCTTCAGGCCCATATCACTAATTTCATTCATTCAATTTAGCATAGTAATCAAAATAAATATCCACATGGTTCTACTATTCTTTTTCAAGCACACAATCTGTAAATGTGATGCCAATCAAACTATTCTAAATTCTTTTTAATAACTTGAGGAGTTGACTAGATTTAATTTAACAAAGCAAAAACTGTTGATCAGGAATTTATACTGCAATTTAGGCTTAGTCATGTTGGGTTGCGGTAAGAATTGTAGGTGATTTGTTATTGTTTGTTTCAATAAATCCCTATTGTTTAGGGAGTATCTGTTGTTTTGACTCGGTATTTAGTTTGTTACCACGTAATTAGATTAGCTAATACGTGGGTGTTTTCTTCTGCTTTGAGGTTACTTCTTGTAAAGCTATGTTATATAGCTATTATGTCTTAATTGAATATTAGACAAGAACTCTCTCAAAATACTCGTGTTATGTTTTAAGCTCTTGTTTTCAACATTTGGTATCAGAGCTTCCTTCCAGGGAGTTTGATTTTTTTAGAACTAGAGAAGCAACAGTCTTCTAGGTGTGAATATGACGTCAGAAAATACTTTTGTGCAACCGACAATTCCTAAGTTCAATGGGCATTATGATCATTGGTTTATGCTTATGGAAAATTTTTACGATTAAAGGAATATTGGGGTCTAGTGGAGAATGGGATTCTTGCAACAACAGAAGAAGAAGATCTCACAGAAGGTCAGAGGAAAGCTATTGAAGATCAAAGGTTGAAGGACTTAAAAGCCAAGAACTATTTGTTCCAAGCAATAGATCGGTCAATCCTGGAGACAATTCTGAACAAAGATATAGCAAAGAATATATGAGACTCATTAAAACAGAAGTATCAAGGCACAACACGGGCCAAGCGAGCACAGTTACAAGCTCTTCGAAAAGAGTTTGAGGTTATTCAAATGAAGGCAGGAGAATATGTGAATGAATATTTCGCCAAGACCTTCACCATCGCCAACAAAATGAGAATACATGGTGAAAAAATGGTAGATGTGTTAGTTATTGAAAAGATTTTTAGGTCGATGACCTCTAAGTTTGATTATGTTGTTAGCTCCATTGAGGAGTCAAATGACCTAGACTCCATGTCCATTGACGAGTTACAAAGTAGTCTACTTGTATATGAGCAACGTATGAATGACCATGTCACGGAAAAGCAGGCATTGAAGGTGACGTATGATGAGAATTTTGGAGGAAGAGGTCGTGGGCGTGACAATTTTAGAGGAAAAGGTTGTGGGAGAGGCAGGAGATTTGACAAGTCTACCGTGGAATGTTATTGTTGTCATAAACTAGGGCATTTTCAATATAAATGCCCAAGTAAAGAAAAAGGAGTGAATTTTGTTGAAGTTGACGAAGAGGTATTGCTGATGGCATATATGGATGATGAAAAAAAAATAGGGACAATTTGTGGTATCTTTACTCGGGTTGCAGTAATCATATGTGCAGGAAGAAGGATTGTTTCTCGGATTTGGATACGAGTTTTAGAGAATCAATCAAACTTGGAAACAACTCAAGCATGACAATGTATGGTAAAGGTAATATCTGGCTGCAGGTGAATGAGGTTGTTCAAATCATTATTGGAGTTTTTTTTATGTACCGGAGCTGAATAATAATTTGCTGAGCATCAAACAATTTCAACAAAAGGGGACTTATTATTGTATTTCAACATGAGAAGTGCAAAATCTTCCATCCTGAAAGAGGGCTGATTATGGAGTCTGGAATGTCATCAAATAAGATGTTTGCTCTACTTGCTATTTCTCAACCAGGACAACCTACGTGCTTCAATATGGTCACCGAAAATCAGCGCACCTTTGGCATTGTAGGTATGGCCACTTGAATTTTCAAAGATTGCGAACTCTCCAACAGAAGCAAATGGTGAAATGGTTGCCTCAACTCAAGACTCCTTCCAAAGTATGTAAAGATTGTCTGGTAGTCAAGCAACACAGGGATTCATTTCCAAAAGTGAGCACATGGAGGGCCTCTCAAAAATTTCAACGTATTCATGCTGACATTTTTGGGTCGATCACGCCAATATCTAACAACAAGAAAAGGTAATTGGTCAGTTTTATTGATGATTACAGTTGCAAGACATGGATTTATTTTCTAATAGAAAAATCAGATGCTTTTATTACTTTCAAAAGCTATAAAAATCGTGTAGAAAAGGAAACAAGTTCAAGCATAAGAGGTCTACAAATAGATCAAGGTGGCGAGTTTATATCACAAGAGTTTAACAACTTTTGTAATGAAAATGGAATATGTAGACAATTGACGGCATCATATACTCCATAATAGAATGAAGTTACGGAGAAGAGGAATAGAACCATCATGAACATGGTTCGAAGCATGTTATCAGAGAAGAAAATTTCCAAAACATTCTAGCCAGATGCAGTTAGTTGGACTGTCCATGTGTTAAATAGAAGACCAACTTTTTCTGTCAAGAATCAAACTCCAGAAGAATCCTAGAGTGGAGTTAAACCATCTGTGGAGTATTTCAATGTTTTCGGGTGCGTCTCTCATATGCATGTACCTGATAGTAAAAGATCAAAGCTAGATGATAAAAGTTTAAGTTGTATTTTGCTTGGAGTCAGTAAGGAGTCTAAAGTGCACAGATTGTATGATCCAGTCTCTAAAAAAATATTGGTAAGTCATGACGTTGTGTTTGAAGAAGATAAAAGTTGGGATTGGGACAAAATCTTTAAGGAAGCAATCATAGTTGATCTGGAATGGGGAGACGATAGAAAAAGAGTCGTCATAGCTGCTAAAAATGAAGAAAAAATTGTCGTTAAAAATGGAGAAGAAGATGTTGCTAACTTTTTTGAAAATGAAGACAACAATGCCGCTGAAAATGGAGAAGAAGATGTTGCTAACCCCAATTCAAATGGAAGAAGAAATAGAAGATCACCAGTCTGGATGGAAGATTATGAAACAGAGGAAGGTTTCTTTGAAGATGGTGGTGTGGTTCATTTTGTCATGTTTGTAGCAGCTGGTCCAGTCAAATTTGAAGAAGTGGTGAAAAATAAAAAATGGAAAAAAGCCATGGATTTGGAAATTAAGGCAATAGAAAACAATGATACTTGGGAATTGAAGGAGTTGTCTACTAGAGGTTAAAAAATTGGAGTGAAGTGGGTTTATAAAACGAAACTAAATGAAAATGGAGAAGTAGACAAGTACAAGGCAAGGCTTGTAGAAAAAGGCTATTCTCAGCAACATGGGATAGGTTTTACAGAGGTGTTTGGACATGTGTCCCGTTTGGATACAATTCGCCTAGTAATAGCACTTGTAGCTTAAGAAGAATGGACAATTTATCAACTAGAAATGAAATCAACATTTTTGCATGGGGAGTTAAACGAGGAAGTGTTTGTTGAGCAACCTCCAAGATATGTGCACAAGGGTAAGGAACAATAGGTTTATAGGCTAAAAAAGGCTTTATACGGACTTAAACAAGCTCCACCAGCTTGGTATAGTCGTATAGAGGTTTATTTCATGAAGGCTGGTTTTGAAAGATGTCATTATGAACACACATTGTTCACAAAGATGGCAAAGGAAGATAAAATTCTAATAGTGAGCCTCTATGTTGATGATCTCATTTTTACTGGAAATGATGAATCTATGTTTGCTGAATTTAAGAGTTCAATGATGCTTGAGTTTGACATAACTGATCTTGGGAAGATAAGATATTTTCTTGGTAAATAAATTATGTAAAGGTTTGATGGGATATTCATTAGCCAAAGGAAATATGTTTTGGAGGTTTTGGAATGAACAAGAGCAATCCGGTTCTTAATCCTATTGTCCCAGGTTGCAAACTGATAAGAGATGAAGATGGAGTAAAAGTGGACAACACTTTGTACAAACAACTTGTAGGAAGTCTCATGTACTTGAATGCTACTCGACTAGACTTGATGTTTTTGGTAAGTCTTATTAGCAGGTATATGAGTAGTCCTACTGAGCTTCATATGCAGGCAACAAATAGAGTGCTAAGGTATTTAAGAGGAATTGTTAATTTTGGGGTGTTCTACAAAAGGGAGGAAATGGAGAGTTACTGGTATACACAGATAGTGATTATACAGGAGCCCAAGATGATAGGAAAAACACTTTAGGCTACGTTTTCTTGTTAAGCTCAGGGGCAGTATCGTGGTCATCAAAGAAGCAGCCGATTGTAACTTTATCTACCACAAAGGCAGAATTAGTTGCTGTAGCCTCTTGTGCATGTCAGGTGGTATGGCTGAGAAGAATTATGGAGATGATTGGTAAAAAGCAAAATATGCCTACAATTGTTCACTGTGATAGTAGTTTAGCAATTTAGCTTGCGAAAAATCCAGTAATGCATGGACGCAACAAGCATATAGACGTTAGATTTTATTTTCTTCGTGAACTTACAAAGGTAGGAATCGTGGAGATGGTGCATTGCAACAGTCAAGATCAAGCTGCAGATGTGATGACAAAACCTCTCAAGTTGGATGTATTCTTGAAGATACAAAGTATGCTAGGTGTTTGTCCAGAACCATGTATAAACTGACTGCAAGCTGCATTCAGTTGAAGGGAGAAATTGTTGGGTTGTAGTTAGAATTGTAGGTGATTTGTTACTGTTTGTTTTAATAAATCCTTATTGTTTAGGGAGTATATGTTTTTTTGACTTGGTATTTAGTTTGTTACCACGTAATCAGATTAGCTAATACATGGGTGTTTTCTTCTACTTTGTGGTTACTTCCTGTAAAGTTATATTATATAGCTATTATGTCTCAATTGAATATTAGACAAGAACTCTCTCAAAATACTCGTGTTCTATTTTAAGCTCTTGTTTCCAACAAGCCACACCCCTGATTGTAGCAGAAAACCACGCTACCATTATAAAATTGTTGATAAACGACTGTTGAACCAATGCCCAATTTGGTTGAAACAAATGAAACCATTATCCCACAGAATCTAGATTCCGCCTTAAACTTTGTACATTAGCTAGATGTTGTTAATATAGTTGTATCATTTGTCCTTTTAAGAATGGTTTTAGATAAAGCTTCTAATCTTAGAATATAAAGAAATTGAGATTGACTCTTTGAAAACTTGTCCTTTAGATATCAAGTTCAGTATAGGAACGGAAGAGTCCATCAATACTTAATTAGATCGAGATTATCTTTTGAAGTTAATAAATTATTATGTTATTCAAAAAATTATTTGATAAAAAATAACAGTATGAGTTATTTTATCGGTAAAAAGTAAAAAATTATCAAAATATAAATTAAATTCTAATATTTTAAAGTGTTTTAAATGAATTATAATATTTCTAAAAAATTTCAAATTAAATGTTAAGGAGATAGAAATTTAGATAAAGTTAAGTCTTCAATTGTTATATATCACATTTGTACTAACACAGTACAAATTTATTATATTTTATTTATAGCGTAAATTTCACTATTCTATGTGACACACAGATGACACAATGAGACTTATTTTTCTAAAAAGTTCTTAAAAAAATTTAAATTCTTTTTTAAATTATGATTATATTTTCTTCAAAATATAAACAACTATTTGTAAGTTTATGTTCTATAGCCGATTAGTTGGTTGTAATTTAGTGACATAATTATTTAAATACATTCTTTTTCTTATACATATTTAGATGTATATGATAAAGTTTACATAATAAATGTATATTGCAAATGAAAATATGTTAAGATCACAATTATGAGATTCATATTGCATTTATGTATTATCTATAAATTGTTCACAATTATTTTTCTATTGAGACTAGACATAGTAGAGCGTAAATGAAGTAGTTGATCTCATAGAGATACTTGCATGTTTATGAGATACTTAAACAAACATTTGGGTGCTTATTAAAGAACATTACTTGCATGTTTATGAGAAATCCCAAAGTATGAGAAATATCAAAGTATATGAGAAATCTATTTAGAACATTACTTGCATATATATGAAAATTCTCGTTGAGATGATTGTATAAATGATCATTTGACTTGAGATCTCCAAAGTATCTTATATATGGATTGCTATGTTTTAATAATACTTAATAATTATTATAGGAAGCAAACGATTGCATAATTTTTCTTGTCTATATGTGATATAATAACGTTAATATATATTTTTAATTCATGTGTTTATGTATATGATACTGAATTTGAATTCAACATTACTATAATGTTCAAGACATGATAAGAGATATATTATTGACAAAAAAAAGTTGATCCAAATTTATACAGATAGTTTATATATATTGGACCAAAGGAGACTTATGCTTAACATTAGTGGTAAGAATATAAAGATCCTTTTATGTCATATTGGTTAAATCAACTTGATGAGAATCATAAAGTTACATACATATATATCCTTTTGATTGTGAATCTTATCAAACTTCTAAATATTGTTAAGTTAAAGAATAAACAAATCAACCTTTGGTGAAAGGATGGTGATGATATTGAATTGTTAAATTTTATACATGTAATGTATTGGATGTAATCACAATTCATAAAAGCATGATATTTGCATTTTGTTATATTACTAATAACTTTATGTAACACAGTTATATATATATATTAAATTAAATATTGATTTAAAATTTTGAAAAGTTCTAATTGTTTAAAACTAAGTCAAAATTAAGCGTTGAGAATGTTGAATCACTTTAATGAGATCAATGTAATGAGATTTAGATTTTGTGGTTATCTATAAGGAATATAATTCTCTATTGAATACCTTCACAACTAAATTCCATAAAAGTATGAATTTGTGTAAAGAGGAATACACAATATGAGATGTTGTACAATATTTATTTCTTTTATAGTTATGCCTCTAATTAAATCAATTAAAAAGATATCATATTAGATATGGTATGACTTTGATAGATACAAAGTTAATGATTTAAAGATGTGAAGCTTAGTTTAAGTATATATTGTCCACTAAGTTTATAACTAAATTGGATAATAGAAAGTTATGAGAGATCCAAAAGGTTGGATATAATTTTACAGACCTATTGCAAAAATTGTTTGTTTCAATGAATACTTATAAGAGAATAGTTCTCAAGATAAATATTGAGAGTAAAATGAAATTTAAAAGTTTAAATCTCATAACAATACATCTAATTAGAACTAGCACCTTTGTTGATACATTTGATGTATAGTTGAAAGGCTATGAGACATTGAAATATCCACTTACACATTAAATTCAAAGAGTTTATTTTAGAGATGATTGAGAATTTATCATGTCTATAAGAAGGTTAGTGAGTGTAAACCCTGATATCTCGGTGTCCTATGTGTTGCTTTGTATATACGTATATTACTGTGTAAGGCTGTAATATTACTTGTATGTGAGTTCCAGAATACAATAGTACTTTTCTGGTTTTCATATCAATGAGATAATTGGGAGCTACGGTGATCGTGCGGGTTATATTGACTCCTTCGGGACACCGCATGTGGGTGGTCACTATGCTACTTTTTGTAGTTGTACTATGTAATAGCTCATAAATTGTGATTTTGTCATGAACAATGTGTTTGTGTATTTTGCATTAGGTCATTATGGTATGATAACGTTTTCTGCGGATGAGTATTTGAACTTAATGTGTATTGGATGACTTGTGAGTATATTGAAGTTGTGTGGTTGCTGTTGAGCAGACCTGAGGTCCTGGAGTAGAGGTTGGGTGATTATAGTTTGACTTCGATCATTGAAGTGTTTTTCTTCTTTGCAGGATTGTAAAAAAATTTTGGCTAGTCAATATACAATCGTTGTGTTGTCCGATTTCCAAGAAAATTCTCGTAAACTTTGGATTTACAGTGTGATGCGATGGATGCTGGTAAGCCTTACATAGTTGGGTTAAGAGTACCGTGTGTACTTTTAGCCCGGGTATGTGGCGATTGTCACGGGCTCGGGCAGATCCGGGTCATGACAATTAAAGGAAAATTGAAAGGATCCAAGCTCAAACCTCACCTCCCACAATCTAGTAAAATAAACATCATATAATCCCAGAAGAGAGAAACAATCAATCCCATAACCCCCAATTCTTCTCCATCAAACCCACTATTTCTTAACCAAAAAAATTAATCAAAACCCAATAAACTGAACATCTTTGAAATAGATTCATAAACCAGAACAAAAACAAGTTACAGATGTTATAATAATGAACCAAAGAAAGATGGAAACAAAAACAAAGAAGATTAAAGACCCTTAGACCTTGTGTGTTCTCTTTGTTTGTGTGGAATTTGTCCTCAATCACCACAACTAATAAAAGAAGCACTAATAAAAAAGGGTTAATTTCTGATCTGACACAAGGATTCAAAATAATAAATATACCAAAACAAAAAAGAAAAGAGGTTGAAATATAATAGAATACGTCAAAGAAAACCAATTGAAATAGGAAACCGGTACAAAATTGAAGTGTTAGTAAAGAAGTTAAAGTTTTACTAGAGATGGAAACTAAGATTTGTTGTGAAAAAATGGGAGATGAAGTTTAATTAGATACATAGAATGAAAAGTTGAAGAAGACAGAGGAAGAAGAAGATACGTACGATTTTGAAGTATTAACGTGTTCACCAAAAACTTGTTGGTTTTTATTTATAGCAATTATAAACTTAAACCGAACCAGACAATTAAGTAGTTCTTACTTATTCCAGTTGAACTGGCCTGTCTGGTCCAGTTTTAAAATCATTAGACCTAATTATTGATATATGTCCTATAGTCAATCGGTTGGTTGTAGATTTTATAACATAATTAATTCAAGGTACTATTTATTTGTATGTATTTTGTTAATTATATTTAATATTTTAATACTAAAGGTAAAATTCCTATAATAGTTACTGTACAATTGAAATTGTGATGAGATCATAATTATAAGATTTAATATATTATTCCTAAATTATTTTTAGTTGTATTTTCATCAAGATGAGATATTGATGAAACAGTAAAACTAACATACATTATATTTTTTTCTTATAAAGAAAGTAATTGATCTCATAAGTTAAAGTATGAAGATACTGAAAACAAATGTGTGGGTACTTACTCATTGAACTGAGCCTATTAAAAGGATTCCAAATAGAATATTACTTATGTATATGTAGATTTCCTCATTATAATGGTTATATAATTAATCCTTAGACTCGAGATTACCAAAGTATTTTATATGGGAATTACTATGTTTGATGCTAATTATAACCTATTATATTTTGAGTAGCTAAGTCATTAGTATTTGAATATAGTATGAGCCATATAAAATAATCGAGTAAGTTAATAAAGGATTCGCTACTCTACGATAATTAGAGAGAATGTTCCATTGTTTTTGAATAATAGTGACTTAAGAAATTTTCTGGCAAGGGTGAATTGAGATTTGAAAAGTTATTTTTAAATATCAATTGTAAATCAATTACTAATTAGAAAGAATGATCATGATTGGATTTAATACAGTAGATACTAAATCTATTTTTTTTTGTCCAATTGGAATATTATATGACAAAATGATTGAACTATACATCATAACCATATATGGATAGGATGAGTCAAACTACTTTGACATTCCTAATATTTGAGTGGTTCTGACATGTTGCTAGATGTCAATCTTAATATGTATAAATTGTTTAATTAAAAAATTAAAGATAAATTGAAAGGAGCTTTAATTTATCTAATTATAATTACAATTTATAACTATTGCAAATATATTAAGAACTTAATGAATCACATATAAAAAGCCAATTAAAAAGAAAAAATAATTTAAATTAAGTTAGACTTAATTGTGAAGTTTGAGAAAATTTAAGAATCAAATATGAGATATTTGATTTTATTAAAATCAATTTGTAATTATAATTAGAGTTAGACTTTAATTATAATTAAGAAATTTAATTTTAATAAGAAAGAAATCGTAGTGTCTTTTTATATAAATAGGAAAAAGGCATAAGGGAGTTAGTACTCGTAGTTTTTTCCTCTTAAGTGTTGAGTTCTTTTTCTCTACTCTATGGATACCATTAGAGGCTAAAAGCGTACAGAACTTATGGTTGATAGTTTAAGATGAAAGATTTATATAGGAATCCGAGTAAGGAATGTTTTATCCCTTTTATTTATGATTTATATTTTTCAATTTATTCAATTAACGAGATCCGATTGAAAATTTATAAAAAAAAAATAATTTTCTGCTACACATATAATGGGATCATGATTATTTTCCCAATTCCAATTTTGTACAGGTAGTCTAAACTTGACTTAAGGTTCGATAGGGTCACGTTAATACAACTCAATTTTGAGTTTAATCAGGTTTTAGACGACTCAAAGCATGTCCGACCAACCCTACTATGCTTGTTATTCCCTTTATTCTTTATAATGAATTGCCATTCTCCCATCAACTTGCAAAAATTTTAACTCGCTAAACCAATTTCCATTCATAAATTCAACTTTATCTGCTTACAAAGCTTAATTTAGTTCTCTTGCATATTCTACCAAGAAAAAACCTAACTAAAAGCCTAAAACTTCAAACACCAAATTCAACATCCCTCTTATATCTGAAGAATGGAGAATGCTATTTTCCAAATGGAAGAAAGTTAAAGATGAGTAAGCTTGGATGTTAAAGACACAAGGAGGATCTAGAAAATGGGGAATGAAACGATAAATATTATCTCTATAATGGATGAAAATGGAAGATAACATAAGCTTAGAGTCCAATTTTGACTAATTTCCTCATTTACTAGTAACAGTATCTAAATTAACATTGGAGTATTTGAGAAACAAGGTGGAGTATAATCATAAATCTTGGAATTAAGATGTGGGATATAGGAAACTTCAAGTGAAGTTGCTTTCAAATGTGTCAAACCATTACTCTCTATCATATGCACATCTTGACTTGAAGGATTTTTTTACTTCAAATGAATGTAACAAGCTAGTTAGAATAAAATGCACCACTTAGAGAGCCAAAGAGATGACAGGACATGACCTTCTTCCTTAGCCAAAAAGGATAAGTTTAAAACCCTACCCTCTTAAGTCTGTCTCCTTATGGTATGTCAAAAACCTCTCGAGATTGAATTTTTGAGCATTTGGCCATGCACGTTCATTATGTCTTCCATGTGTTTATCATCAACCATATGTTAGCAAGAATATGGTTAGTTGAAGTAGAGCAAAGAGTCAACAAAAGAGGAGAAGTAAATAATTAAGGTTTTCTGCATACTTTGGGCCAAGCTAGATTGTTGAGTTTGAGTTTGAGTCCAACCTGAAGTTTGAAAAATTTGACACAAAAACACAA
Organism: Erythroxylum kunthianum; assembly: GCA_024582655.2. NCBI lineage: Eukaryota > Viridiplantae > Streptophyta > Magnoliopsida > Malpighiales > Erythroxylaceae > Erythroxylum > Erythroxylum kunthianum. The sequence goes on from JANIMX020000533.1 coordinate 1,699,542, forward strand.
ATTCAACCCAAAGTCTAGTCAAATTAGGTTAAGTTTCACTAATTTACCAATTCTAATATTAGAAAATGTTATTAGCAGAGTAAAAGGGTGAAACATTTACATTATTTATATAGAAAAGGTATTGTTTCGAATCCTAATATTTGCATTAAAATACTGGTCATATCTTAATATTTTGGAGTATTTAGATAAAAAAATCTAACTTTTCAAAACTATTTAATCCTAATTGACGAAACCCTTAATAGGGTGTATGTCAATTTAGTGTTGATGTTGTAGTGACCGTTATTCTCTTTTCGGTTTTGCTATCTGATTGATTTACTCTGCTTAGGACTTCACTAACGCATTCATATTAACATGCATCATATGTACACATATACATGAATCATGTTTTAAATAATACAAAACTTAATTGATTTATTCCGAGTATAATTGTTTTAAGTGATGTTTGATGTGATCGATTTTATACCGTGTATCGAGTTGTGATTTTTATGAAATTGAAATTTCTTGAGATTGTGGAAATTGTCATTTAATGATTGGGATTAAATTGATTGGGTGATTAATAGAGGATTAGTCATTAAGTGAAAATTGAACCTATTGGAAGTTAGTCATTAGGAAGAGGCACATATATTGTATTTGTCCATTTTTATACATACAAGAATACATGTATAAATACCTAGTTTTCTTTAAGGAGACCAATAGCATGAAGGCAAGTGGAAAGAAGTTAGTCAATGGCTTTTAAATGAAGAATACATTGCATTGAAGTCTTGTAAGAAGACTTAATGAACTAAATGACAAAAGATTAAAACATGGAAAGGATTTTGGAGGATTTTTGTGTAAGTGTGCAACCCACCTTCTTCTAGATTTTTCTTCTTCTTCTCTCCATTCACGACCTTGCTTCTTCTTCTCCTTGTGTTCTTCTTCTCCATTTTCGTGTGTCTCTCCTTGAGTGTTGAGAGAGAAGCTTGATTGTTGAGTGGAGAAAAGCTTGTTGGAGAAACTTGTTGGAAGCTTGGAGATTGCTTGGATTCTTGATTGAAGAACTTCTTAAGCTAAAAGAGGTAAGACAAAGTCATTATGCTATGAGATATCCTCAAAATATCAATGTTGCCTTAACACCCCGCTCAATGGGTTGACATAATTTTTGTCCTAACTTTGAGTCATATTTTGTGCCACCTAGAGACCATTACAGGAGAAGCTTTTTTCATAAGAAATGTAGTTCTACTTGTCTAGTATCAAAAGAACTTATAATATATCTAATTGGACCATCTACAAACTAAGTTATGGTCTAAACAATGAACCACGGTTGGTTGTGATATTTCCTGCCAACCACCATTCAATACTTAACTACTTTAACCTAAGTGCCAAGCATACCAGCCATGAAAAATTATGCAACCAACCCAGAATTCATGCCAAACAATCCTAAAATACATGATAAGCTCCAAGGGTTGAATCCCTACCAGAATTGGAGGTAGTTAAAGAACTTTCCATACCTTGTTTAAATGGCTTCCAAAGTGATATATCTTGGTTT
>JANIMX020000533.1:1713985-1725962 GCA_024582655.2 Erythroxylum kunthianum
TATCAAATTACAAGGAATATATCAATTAAGTTCAAAGTATAATTAATTAGATTTAAAACTATTTGCATATGTGACCGCTTTCTGGAAATAATGTAATAAATAAGAATGGTAGATTTCCATACCTAATTACTCAATCAATATGCAAAATCTTTTGAGTATAATTATGAATATTAATGATAATAATTAAGTGTCTATATCAATAAAACTTTACTATACAAGCAACATTTTTAAGAATATAAAGATAGAAAACATACCCCTCAATGATTTGATTCATATTTATTTTTAGCATTGAAAAACTAAGAAAAAAATTATATGTATATAAGATGACTTTTTTTTATACAAAATATTATACTTTTTTTTAGAATGAATTAAATCATAAAAAATTGCATTATATTTTATCTTAAAATAAAATTAAAAGAAATACATACGCATTTCAACAACACAACACAATATAACAGACCTAATTTTTTTATTTTGCAAGAGTTAAATAAAGTACAATAATTATACGCAACTTTTTTTATATATTTTTTTTATAAAAAAAAACTATTCATGTAACTTAAATTCATAAACTTTCAATCATAAGGAAACAAATACAAGCATACGAACGTTTGCCTCTCTTTCCCTCCATACACGCTATTGTAATCAGATCTTAAGTACAATAGCCCACATTTTGGTCACATTCCATTGTCAGTAGTGTACCCATAAAAAACGAAATAGATATAAATGGTGGCAAGAAAGCTCTCAAGTATTTCAACTTCCTCTGCCCATAAATAATATATTATTTGGAAGCTTACAGAATCATAAGTAATCAAGTTTTGCAAACAATATTAAAAATCACATAATCATGTGTGCGCAATCCTAAACTATAATTATAGAGTTTCTGATGAAAGAAGCCTCAAGCATAGGTCCTTATCTTAGCAAAAAAGTTTCAGTATCCCCTTACCATCGTTGTGCTTTGTTTTCTTTTGAGTTTGAACCTGTCATAACGTGATGTAGGAAGATACAAAATGATGAAAAGGACATGAACAACTGTGCGCAAAACAAAACTTGGGTGTTCAATAAAGAAATACACAAAAATGGGAAATGGTTGGAAGAGGACAGCTGGTCAAGTTGCGCTTATTAAACTCACATTTTCTCAAAACACGAGACCCTGATCTACGAGGACCATGACTAGTAACATGGTTGCTCGCATGCGGCATGCCTATCTTTGTCACCCGCGGGTAAGACCCTTCTCTGTGGACAAGTTCGTCGTTGCTTCATTAGTTTCCTACCATCTTTTTTCCTCTTCAACGCTGCCCATTGTTCTTGTTCTTCATACATCGTTAGCCGTTATAAATACACGCGAATGAGACCTCTTTGGCATTAGAATTCAGAAATATTGTTACCTCAAGCAATGGCTTCCATCAACTTCTCTTCATGCCTTTCAACAACCACTCCGAGAAAATCTGTTTCATGCCCTCAGTGAGCACTCATTTTGTTTATTTCCATTTGGGTTTCAATGTTTAGCTGTTTTGGGTTCGAAAGATCCATTCTTTTTGCACCTTTAGTAATCAGCTGGTTAATAGATGATCGTCTCGCTTTTGCTTGACTTTTCTTGCTTTTAACATTTTAGTTAATGGAGGGCTATTCGATTTGTTCTTTTAGTCCTTGTCTCGAAGAGCTTACTTTTCTTTTTTACTTTTGGCGATCAAGTTTTGTCCTTGATAGATCAGTTGACCCTTGCGGTTCATTATCTGGTGTGTCAAAGATGGGATGTTTGCCTTCCCGATACTTTAAATTGATTCAGGTGCTTTTATGGAGTTGGTTATATAGGAAGAGAATGAATTAAGTGGAAGCATATTAAATATTGGTCAGCAATGAGCACTCTTCTGTTAGGTTGAAAACGCCCAACATTACTCAAAAGAATCAGAATTTTGTTACCAGCCATTCTGGTTTCTTGAAATTATAAACAGGAAATTTTCCGAATTGGAAATGCTTATCTTAGGTTCAGTTGAAAGCTCTGAACATCACTCTTGCTTGATATGTACTCAGAAGTCGTTTGTAATGCAGATATGATTGTTCACATAATTAACATTTTCTTGAGAGGTATAAATCTTGTGAATTGTTCCTGGCTTGGCTTCATAAAGTCATACTTGAAAAAAAAAATTGTTGTGTTGCCATTGTTCTTTCTCTACCAATCTTTATCTTTTATTCATAGTGGTATGAAATATGTGTTGATCTGCATTCGTCTGTGGCATTTGGCAGAAACTTCAAGTTATTCAATGGATTACATTCAATGAATTCCTTCTCTGTAAACGGATACATGTCTGATTTCACCTTGATCCGACTTAATGATTGTAAAACCCATTTGGGCATCAAGGCTGTTGGCAAAAATCGAGGATCACTAATATCTGATGAAAGTAGGCTACTCTCCGATATTAATGGCAACAGTGTTGCTGCAAAAAGTGCTGCAATTGATGCCGGTTCAGTCAGCATGGAGGTGCATCGTGATACAACAGCACTTGGAAATCTGACAGCTGATACCGCCCTCATTAGGGATGGTTTCCCCATTACGAATGATGAGTTTGATCTGGATCACCCCACAGCAGGTTTTTCTTCCATACCTGAGGCAATTGAAGACATTCGCCAAGGAAAGGTAATTATCTTATGCATTTTCCCAGCATTATGTATATAATGAGTTATTCAGTACCATTTATTTAACTTCAATTTTCACAAGTTCTTTATTAAACTATAGTTTTTCTTCCAGTTATTTGACTAGGGTCTACTGTTGCAGATTGTACTTGTTGTAGATGATGAGGACAGAGAAAATGAAGGAGATCTTATCATGGCAGCAGAGTTGGCAACACCTGAAGCAATGGCTTTCATTGTGAAGCATGGTACCGGAATAGTTTGTGTGAGCATGAAAGGGGAAGATTTAGACAGGCTGCAACTCCCTTTGATGGTTTCCCAAAATGAAAATGATGAAAAGCTTCGTACTGCATTCACAGTTACAGTGGTATGTGTTTTTCCGACTTTACTCATATCTGGAAATTTTGATATTATGCTATTAATGATGTTTGCATGGTTAGCTTCTTACTGAAACAATAAGAATCTTCCTTTGATAAAAACAAAAGTAGTTGTGATGTTTTCTCCATGTTATGTTAATATTTGGCAAATGACTTTCTTAACAAAATAAATCTTGTAAAGAGCAAAAAATTGTTCAAGTCCTGGAGAGTATGAAATTGTTTGCGGCATTGACAATTGTTCAGTAGGATGGTTGAGTCCCTTTGAGAAGTTTAAACTTCCTTTTCAGGGAAGTTCTGTTTTACTTCTCCCTATTGTCATTATTTGGAAATGATAATACTCATAGGATACATATGTTTTACACCTACAGCTTCACGCCATGGGAAGCAAAAAAATATCTCCAAGTGGAGAAATATTCTTTATATTAGTTGGAGGAATTAGTTCCATTCTTATATTAGAACTGCAAACAAGGTCCTTGAAAATCTCTCTGTACACCTTTCGTGAGATAGAAGAGGCCTTAAGTATGGTTTTGGCAGCATGCTGGGATATTGAACTATCTTATGCCATACTGTTAATCTCAGTGGGAGTTAGTAAGTTCTGTTTTTCCCTGCATCTGCTTTTGTAGGACGCCAAACATGGTACATCCACAGGGGTTTCTGCTCATGATAGGGCAACAACAGTGTTAGCTCTTGCTTCCAAAAATTCGAGACCTGATGATTTCAATCGTCCAGGCCATATTTTTCCACTGAGGTACCGGGAGGGTGGTGTCTTAAAAAGAGCTGGGCATACAGAGGCTTCAGTTGATCTTGCTGCTTTAGCTGGACTTGATCCTGTTGCAGTTCTGTGTGAGGTTGTAGATGATGATGGGTCCATGGCTAGATTACCAAGACTTCGTGAATTTGCGCGGCAGGAGAATCTGAAAATTATTTCAATTGCTGATCTAATTAGGTTGATTATCTTTTTCTTCTTTAGATTATTTGCTTTGCGCTCATCTTGGAAGGAAGGACTATACTTTTGGAACTTAATAATGGGTTGGTCCATCATATGCAACTAAATGGATGACTTTTCTGTTGAAAAGCAAACATTTTTGCCTCTGAATAGTCTGATGCTATTTAGTTACTATTTTGAATTTTCTTTGATCAAGTTGGAACCTACAATATAGGAGTTATGAAGATGAAATTGTATTGTTGTTTTTAGCTGTCATTTGCATTTTTTGTTTACTGATACACAGTTATATTGCTCACTAATGTTTGTCTGTACCATTTAAGGTAGTCATTTGAGAGTAGATGTTAATTAAGAGCATAGAATTATTGTGGACCAATGTATTATTTTGCTTCTACGTGATGTTCTTTGTTTGAAGGCTATCTTTTATTGATGCATTTTAATTGGTTTCCAGGTCTAGGTTTAAGCTTCTTTTGATTATCATCATTTTGTAGAGTTTGATGGGCTGAGTTTGAATGTGGAAATGACGTGTCTTTCTGTATGTATAATCCTCATGGGAAGGCTAGCTTGATAGTATGATTTATGATGTCTATGTGGATTACAATTCACAGGTATAGGAGAAAGAGAGATAAATTGGTAGATCAGTCATCTGCTGCTCGGATACCAACAATGTGGGGGCCATTCACAGCTTACTGTTATAGATCGATCTTAGATGGTATAGAGCATATTGCCATGGTTAAGGTCAGCAGTATTTGCAACTTTTGGCAATGACCTATTGATTCTTTACTTTTCTGCTTATTTACTTCAGTCTTATCTGTGATCAAGTTCTAGCTAGTAGACAGCAGGTTTCCTATCTATTATAAGTTTGCAGAAATTGTGTTATTTCCAGTCTGAAAGCTAGACCATATGATTAATTGAATTTCCTAGATACCACAGTTGCAGAATATCTGTAAGTGAGAGAGGTAAACTTGAGGTGGAAAAGATATCTTGACCATTCATAAACTCTGCTGTTATCTTGATTAATTCCTTTGTAAAATACTCGTATATTAAAGTATTGTTTTCTTCTTTAGTCGGAAACTAGTTAAATATGAGGATTTTAAATTTAGGGAGATGGTTGAAGGAGATAATTTCTAGAGGGGATCTAAATCTAGGGCTTTTCATGTTCAAATGTGTGAAACCCCATTTAGTTTTCCAGAAGTTATTCATATAGGCACGAACACCTATTTCTGGCTGTATGGAAATCCACACAAGCTGAAGTTACAGCAACTGTGGAGAGTGATGACATTGATTATATCTAGGCCTTTGAAGCTTAAAATCCAAACTTATAGTTGTTGCAACATAAATGATGCTTGTGTTATTTTGTTTAAAATGCTACTTGCTTACAAGTAATTTTGCTACCCAAAGGGTGAAATTGGAGATGGAGAGAATATTCTTGTGCGGGTGCATTCAGAATGCCTCACAGGAGACATATTTGCATCTGCCAGATGTGATTGTGGGAACCAACTAGCACTTGCAATGCAGCAGATTGAAGCTGCTGGCAGGGGTGTACTAGTATACCTCCGCGGGCATGAAGGAAGAGGCATTGGTTTGGGTCATAAGCTTCGTGCTTACAAACTGCAGGATGCTGGTCGAGATACAGTGGAAGCAAACGAGGAACTGGGACTTCCTGTTGATTCACGAGAATATGGCATTGGTGCACAGGTATTCTTAGTTGATGTTTTTAACAATCTTCTAGGGAAATTGTCTGTTGGAATTGTTGGAGTATGAAAAGGATGGAAGTTATTGTTACCGTGATTATTTTCCACCGTTAAATGTTTCTGAAGCTAAATTTGTTGGAGCAGATTTTACGCGATCTGGGTGTGCGGACAATGAAACTGATGACGAACAACCCAGCAAAGTACATTGGCCTGAAGGGTTATGGTTTGACAGTTGCAGGTAGAGTTCCTCTAGTAACACCGATCACCACAGAAAACAAGAGATACCTGGAGACCAAACGTGTTAAAATGGGCCATATATATGGAGTGGAATTCAATGGCCGCTTCAGTAACCTGATAAACAGCAACGGTGAATCTGCAGTAAACACTACATCAGATGCTAAGTCAAACGAATAGAGCATCAGCCAATCAGTTAACTGTCGCTGCTTTTACAATAGAGAACGATGAACCTCTTCAATGGATATGATTTACAAAGTTCAGATCTTTTGCTCCTTGGATTAACTTAAAGACAAGATTATGATTGCATCATTCTTTTTCCTCAAGGTGTATAAATTGAATATGAGGAATCCCAGTTATATATGCAGCTTTGACAAGTCCTTATTGCTTTTAACTAATTTTCTAATTCCCAAAAACCAAAGAAACGCTTCATTTCCACTGAATAATAATATCACTGGAGAGAAGAAGAAGAAGAAAATTACCTTGATTTTAACCTTTTAACCACGTAATTGGTGGAGTTAATGGGTTAGAATCTTCAATATTACCTTCTGTTACTGAATAATTTTGGAAAGTACTTTTCAATCTTTCGCATGCATGTCTTACATTGCAAGATTTCGTGAATATGGCTGAATTGTTTAGTGATGGGACTGTTCCATTTCTTGCCCACTGATTTTGTTGACTATTCCATGGCCATATCATTACAAGTTTCTACTTTCTTTTGTATTTGTTTTTTAAATTTGTATTTTGTTGAATATTTTGCTGAATATTCCATGTTGTGCCGTGAAAAAACTAAGGAAAGGTCTAGTCTCATGAAGAAGATGAGAAATTTTAGAATCACATAACTAGATTCAATGTAGACTTGTTAGATGCATAGCCATTGGGTCTTACCTGACTTCCATATGTACAGAAAGACTAAAAGACTCCAACTTGGTGACTTAACGATTCATTTTTCTTCATATCAAACACAATTCGCACGTGGTTGCATATTAATATGTCCCATTCTGAGGAAAGGTAGTATTTATCGCTCTTATGTAACACAAACTTGTTAGGGTGAACACTATTTTCTTTGGATATCCCCGTTCACCTAAGCTTTGGAAGAAACATGTATAACACGTAACGCACACCTTATTACGTGCCCAAGATGCAACGTAAAAAGAAAATAAACGAAGAAGTGAAATACATGATTTTGGTTATATCTCGACTTTTCGAGGCTGATTTGACGTCCCAAACGATCCCGGATCTCCTCAAATCTGAAGAGGAAAACGATCACCGTATTGAGATTAAAGGCTTTCTATAGTTTCCGGCAACGTAACTCTCCAAATGGGTCAGAGTACCGAATGCTACGAATTACAACCATAACTGTAGGAGATTTTAACCTTATATATGTAGTTTCCATATCGGGCTTTCTCATCAAACCCGATAGGGGTCCGGTCCACACTGAAAGAGACTCATTTTCTATCCGGACTTCGATCCATTGATTTAGATCATTTATTGAGTCACTTTATTATCTTTTCTAGGATCAAATTACGTCACGTAATCGGTAATTTATTTTAAAACCAAAAACTACAATCAATGGTTGTCTAATATTTATGAGAAAAATCTAACATGTTTGTGATTGTTATAGCTTCACTCTCTATACTCTTCTCATATTCATTATCCGTAAACATTAATTTCATAAACTTATCCTTGGCCTACACAAATTCACCAAAGGAATTAACATATAAGACATAAATACTTTAGGGATGAGTTCTTAAACAGTCACATGCAAATGAGTCCATTCGTTTTTAACCACATTTTGGTGAAAAAACGTTTACAGCCACTCAAACAAACTTATTACACTTATACTCAATTTTATGTCAGATGCCGAAACTACCATTAAAATTAAAAATTGAATATTAAAGAGCCCATATTGTCCTCATACTCATTTACGAAAATATCATTATCCTTGTCTTCCACTATAGAAGAATTTTGGATTTGAGATGTGGTCATATTTAACAATTTCCTTTCCTTCCATTCTACAACGTCTCCTCTACCTTTCTTCCTTCCCACATTCAAGGTTTTTGCATCTTGGGTCCTTCAAGATTCTTCATCAATCACATCTAGGACCTCCATTGAAGCTTCTTCCTAAGCATTCTTCTCCTATTTAATCTCAAGGTATGAATTCCAACCATTTTTTAAATTATTTTTGTTGACATTGCTTAGTTTTTAGTTGTGTAAAATGATTGTGATTGCTAAGATAGATATCATACCTAGATTTGATCTGGACAGAAAGTAATAAATGTACGAAACTGAAACCCGAAGAGGGTTTAAGGGCCCATCGGGTTTAATGGACAAATTAAACAATATATCGGGTTTTGTGTTTGGTATACACGTGGATGAATTAAACCCGATATCGGGTTAAGTTATGGTATAAAACCTGATATCATGTTTCATTCATCCACACATATAACTAAACATAAACCCAATATCGGGTTTCATACCCAAACTAAACCTGATGAATATAGATGGATGAATGAAACCCGATGAATACATATGGATGAATGAAATCTGATATCAGGTTTAGCCGGATGCTAAAACCCGATATCGGGTTTTGAATTTGGTTACACAGATTGATTAGTGAAACCCGATATCGGGTTCAAATGGATGATAAAACCCAATATCGGGGTTTGAATTTGGTTATACAGATTGATGAATGAAACCCAATATTAGGTTCAGTTGGATGATAAAACCTGATATCGGGTTTCATTCTGAACGAGCAAAAGTTGCATTCACGCAATGCAACTTTTGTTCACTTTCAATTGTTATTATTTTTTCAATTCTATCTCCTGTTGCATTATTAGTGATGTGAGTTAATATCTTCTTTTCTTTGAATGTCGTAGCAATGGATAAAGTGATGCTGATCATTTACCTTGACGCAGAATGGGATGGTAATAACTACGTTGGGGGGAATAGGAAATGCGGCGGCCAACCGGAATGCAACTTTTGATAATTTGGTTGACATTGTTTCCAACACGGCTCACATTGACAGAAGAAGGTTCGACATCGTCATTCATTATGTAATCAAAGTTGTGGGAAATGTTCCAGCTAGTAAGTTCCACATCAATGATGATTGCGGTGTCGAATTTATTATGGTATCCGAAGGAAAATATAAAGTGATTTATATAGATACGATTAGTAAAGATGTTAGAAATGTTCCATTCTTGCAATGTTTCACGTCAACTAGGCAACATTACCGCATTCCCGGAAGGGTTCACGTCAACTAGGCAACATTGCCCCATTCCTTCAACGTTGAACATCAACTAGGCAACGTCACCCCATTCCTACAAGGTTGAACGTCAAATAGAAAACGATTTGTAAAGGTACGATTTCGGGTAATGTTGGTTTTGAGATGTCATATTTAGCAATTTTCACTTATTGGACGAATTCTGAAACAACCTCATGCAAATGGTTTCATTCGTTTCGTTTTAGCCACCTTTTGTGTTTGGTACTGGTTGGTTTTTATCCTCCTTATAGGAATGAGATAAATGAATCACGATATCGGGTTTAGTTGGGGGATGGGGAGTGAGAAAAAATAAACCCGATATCGGGTTTAGTTTGGGGATGACGAATGGGATAATTGAAACCTGATATCGGGTTAAGTGGGGGGATGAAACCCGATATCGGGTTTCATTTACCCTATTATACCCCAACTAAACCTGATAGTGTGTTTCATTTATCAACTAAACTCGATATCGGGTTTCATTTTTCCCATTCCTATAAGACTGAATGAATGAAACCCGATATCGGGTTTCGTTGAGGGATGAAACCCAACATCGGGTTTCATTCATTTTGAACAAGTAAAACAAAACGTCCAAATTACCCTTATCAACTATCAAAAACATCTGAAAGGTTGCACCCTCTCACCTTCTACATTCCACCTTATACATTGCAACTTCTCAAATCTTAATATTTACCCGAGTACTGCAAGTTTTCACGCCAATTAAGAAACATTACCCCATTCATGTAAGGTTTCACGTCAACTAGGAAACATTACCCCATTCCTGCATGGTTGCATGTCAACTAGGCCACGATTTCTAAAGGTAGGATTTCGTGTAATGTTGGTTTTGAGACGTTGTCATATTTAGCAATTCCCACTTTCTTAAACAACCTCATGCAAATGGGTTCATTCGTTTTTAACCACCTTTTGTGTTTGGTAATGTTGGTTTTCATTCATTCAAACCCTATATTCGGTTTAGTTGGGGGATTAAACCCGATATCAGGTTTTGTTGAGGGACGGATGAAAAACCCATTGGGTGATGAAACCCGATATCGAGTTTTGTTGAGGGATGAAGGGATGAAACCTAATATCGAGTTTCACCCCCAAATATGTTGTTATTTTGGTGTCATAAGTGAGAAAATTCGATGCCTCTTCTTAATTATTTGTTGTTTTTGTTTTGTTTGGTTATACAAATGAAATTCACTTATGTTAATGTGAACCGGGAAGTCCTTGCTCAATTGCAGGCGGATACGCAATGTGGGTTGAACAATCTTGAGTCTGTCAAAATTGCTCTAAAAGAGCATGGTGTGCTGGATAGGGTGATTAAGGGCCTACTGGGATAGTTCTTGCAGATCCTTATTGCGTAGCATATAAGTGCTCCAAAGTTGATCTTGCATGTTTTGAGGCGGGAGGTGACATTTCTAGGCACATGCAAAGATGAAATGTTGTTTGAGATTGGCGGCGTGCCATAGAGATTTGGGAAGCAGGAGTTCGTTATAATAACTGGACTCCGATTTGACCCGATCAAGAAAAGTAGCTTTGAAGCGAGACCGGTTGGAGATGATAGCCTCCGGTCGTGTCTCTTCCTGAAAGATGAAAAGGAATTTGGTAAAATGATTGCAACTGTACTCAGCTCAATGGATGATTTGGATGCAAAGGATGCTCTGAAGCTGGGTTGCATTGCAGTCGTCAACATGGCATTGCTGGGCCATGATGATCGTTCTGTCGTAGAGGATTTCTTATGGACAATGATTGAATATTTGTTAGCATTTGAGGTGTTTCCCTGGGGAACTTATATATACATCTTGACTCTATATTATCTCTGTCTAGCTACTAACAAGCTAGCTCATGATAAAACGGAGAAATACAATCTTTATGGTTTTGTTTGGGCATTTCAGGTACAATCAGTATATATGCTCTCTCAATTATAATTAATATTATGTTTAATTGTTTGTAAAATTATACTTTTTCTCTCTACAGTGGTGGCTGCTGGAGACTTTCCCTTGGATCCAAACAAAATGAAGTGTTGAGATAAAACAGGCAGAAATGATCCCCAGGTGTCGGAAGTGGTTGTCCACCAAAAGACCACAAAAATTGAAATATGTGAACGATTTGAATAATGCAAGTGTGTAAAATAACTACTAATTGTATTGTATAATAGAATCTGTTTAATTTAATTAAAATTTACTATTTTCCAGGTACGAGGAATTAGTCAAACGCTCCTACCTATCGATCAGGAGCGGGATACTGATTTCTGGAGGTCTTTCAACTCGTTGCACTAGGTTGGAAAGGAAGTACGCAAATATGGGGGTGGTGGGGTTAGGAGGGAGATAATGATAAAATTTTTTTAAAGCAGATTATCATATAGGCAGGGAGGAGGCAGAGGAGGAGGAGGAGGAGGAGGGGGTTTTGGTGGAGAGGAGGTCAAAGAATAGGAACAAGGCAGGACGGCACCCAGCTACGCAACTGGAAGTGTCTAATAGTCTTCGGGTATGATTTTTTCTAATTTTGTTCATTACATGTAATCGTTTGTTCGTAATGTTTTGTAACTTTCCTCTTTCTTTTTTGCAGGTCACCGAGATGCTCAGTTTGTAACTCAAGTTGTTGCAAAGCCTGCAGAAGCAAATGAGTGATGTAAATAAACGGTTGAGCGAACACGAAAAATGACTGAGATGACTGGAGAGGGTACAGAAGCGACTGAAGAAGCTACTCGTCCCAGTTATTGCTGACCCTGATGATCTGCATAGAGGTGATGATGAGGTACAAATTTGTATATATTACATAAAATATGATATTTATAGACGGGCTTTATGTAATATTTACTTTAATGTTCGTGTACTTGCAG
>JANIMX020000533.1:1927496-1943812 GCA_024582655.2 Erythroxylum kunthianum
GACCTTGAAAGAGGGCTAGCACCTTCATCTCGGTTCAACCCATTTTCGGGTCGAAAGAGTTTCGATTCGATTATGTTCCCCGATCTCTGTGTGGACACCGTTGGAGACGGTCTATATTGATCGTTGTGGTTTGCGACAACCCGACGAGGCGAAGATCGAAGAACGGAGTTGACGGCCACAAGGTAGTTAATTTTATGTAAATGTGATCTATATAAAATGCCATGACTATATTCAATTGTTATGAATGATTGAATGTGAATTGGGAAAATTCTGCGTAGTTCGTTGTGATTGATTAGTTTCAACTTTTATCGACACAAGATCCTGGCGTTGGGAAGGTCCCAGAATAAAAATATTTGTTTTTTGCACCGGCGGGCATGCGATGTCTGCCCCGGAATTTTCCTACATCTTCAACAGTCTGAAGTTTGTTTGTTGTTAGGTATTACTGAATTGGGCATTTTTCTTCTTAGTATTGGATGAATTGCATTTCTACTGGGTGATGGAATGTGGTATCTCTAGTGGAGTTGCCCTATAATTCAAGCTCCATGTGTTTCATCGTATGATTTTATTCTCACCTTTCTATTGCTTTTTATGTAATTTGGTATTCCAATTTTTCTATTTTGTATATAATGGATATCTGCAACCCCATGTATTGTTCTATAATTAGAGGCACCAATTTTCCTTTGTTGTTGTGTTGTTGTCTTGATGGATGTTGTTAGCAATATTAATTCCCTCAATTTGTTGAAAATGTATCTGTTTAAAACTTGTGCTTTTTGTTTGGAGTTTAGGAATTTTCTTCGATTCCTTTCCTTCCATATTTCATAGATCACCCCACTCATATAGATTTTAAAAATCTAACTATCCCCTCTTTTTAAGAATTTTATCCGTACAGCCTAGTCAATTATGCCTTCCATTGGTTGAGGCGTGTGTGATAAGTTGCACCTAGCTATAGTGCTCCTCCATATCCTCAATGAGCAAGTGACATAAGAATAATATGTGATCCCTAGTTTCCAAATGTGTTTGACATAGACTACAAGGTGAAGAGACAGTTTGTGTGATCTTGTCTAGAGTCATAAGGTTATTCTTTATTATTGTCCACATAATAAAGGAAAATTTAGGTGTATGATTAATGAACTTTACCAATTTATACCATTTCATTTCCCAACTAATAGGGCCAAATAAGGAGGCATATGAGGCTGTTGTGAATTGCTTAACTGTACCTTTAAGCCATATCACTTTATCTGTTCTGAAAGGACTGGGAGAATAGTTAGGGAGGAGTGTAATGAGTTGTCTCATTACCCTAGGCAAGCTAGTCCATTTATTGCTAATGATTACAACTTTGACCTTAGCATGAAGTGGGAGAGAATGTTGGAGAGAGTGAAATAAAGGATGTAGGTATAAGAACCAGCCTCTAACCAATTGTCACACCAAAAGCTCATTGTTTGACCATTTCCTATTATGTGTTTCATCTCTTTACCTGATTTCTCCCTCATATTCAAGAGGAAATTTATAGCATTGGACCAAAAGATTGAGTTTTTGATGTACTCCTCGTGCATCCATTTTATCCAAAGTGTTTCTTTATTGTTGAATAGAATCCAAATCTTTTTCTTTTCATTAGTTCCATATTGGAGACTCTAATTGATTTGATTCCAAGTCTCCCTTAAGACTTGGAAAGGCATATGTCTTTCCACTTCACTTTGGGTGTCCCCTTGTTGTGTCCTAATCCACTCCATAGGAAGTTCCTCAATTCTCTTTCTATATCTTTTATTATCTTAATAGGCAAGGTCACACGAGAACTCCAGTAGATGTTCTTACTATTGAGCACTGAATTTATCAATTGAATTCTCCCTATATAGAACAAGCTTCTATTCAACTAGCTACTAGTTCTTTTTATAATTACATAAAATATAGGTATACAGTCATCATAGGTTAACCTTCTTGAGGAGATAGGTAATACCAGATATTTGAATGATGTTTTACACAATTAAAGCCTTGAGATCTCTGCCAAGCTCCAAGGAGTTTGATAGCAACGAGATGAAAATTTGGCTTTTGTCTACGTTAATAAGGAGGCCTAACATTTCAGAAAAACTTCTGCAAACACTCAAATAGAAGTTGCATTGATTCATTATCAGCTCCACTTTGAAGGAGTAGGTCATCTGCAAATGATAAGTTAAAGAGTTTTATTTTCTTGCACTTATAGTGATATTTGAAGGGTTTTCCTAGAGATATATTATGAGAGATCATTATTGTGAGGGCTTTTATAGTAAAAGCAAATATATAAGGGGATAGTGAATCTCCTTATTTGATACCTTTAGACCTCTTAAATAAGTAAGTGGCCTCTCCGTTAATGAGTACACTATAAGATACCATGTATATGTATTGGTATACCCAATTAGTGAAAATTTAATGGAAACCAAAGGCTTGAAGTGTGTATAGAATAAACCTCCAATTGAGAGTGTTAAAGGCCTTTGAGAAGTTAATATTCACTGAATAGATTTTTGATGGAATTTTTGGAGTGATATTCATTGAAAATTTCCTGAGCAATCAAGATATTATCTCTAATGTAGTGACTTGCAATAAAAATAGACTGAGAAGTTTTGATTAGTAAATTCATAAGTATTTTCAATCTCAAGGCCAAAATTTTAGAGATAATTCTGTATAGGATATTGCAATTGGAAATAGGTCTTAAGTCTTAAAAAAAGGCGAGGTTATGAGTTTTAGGAATCAAGTAAAGAAAGGTTTTGCTTAAATATTTGAGGAGTGAGTTTGAGTGAAAGAATAATAGATTTACAAAGATGATTTCCTATCAAGTTCTTAGAAGTTTGAAAGAAAAAGGCTTTAAAGTTGTTAGGTCCTAGGGCTTTTTGTGGATTCAGGCTGAAGAGAGCATTATTAATCTCCTAATTGGTAATAGGTTTTCATAGAAATTGAATATGGGCTTGGTTGAGAGAGGGGGAGATGAATTCTAAAAGTAATGAGGATGTACTTATGGCGTCTGACTCAGTTCTAAGGAAGGATTTGAATTGAAGGCTAAGATCTTTAGTTGATCTTGATCAAAACATGGACTAGCATTGGAATCTAGAATGCCTGATATCTTATTAATGTTTGTTCTATTCATGATAGATCTATAAAAGCAGGCTATATTGGAATTCTCTTGTTTGAACCAAAATATTCTTGCTTTTTGTTTTTGTAGCAAAATGTGGCATCTAAAGCAGTAAGATAATATTTAAGTTTGATTCTTCTCTCCTGTTGTAGTCCTTTATTTAAGGGATCTGCATAAATTGCATTTTGAGCTGACATTAATTCTCTTTTAGTTCTGTCCATCTCTTTGGACATATCATTTTTAAAGTGTTGTTTATGAAGCTTCTTTAATTCTTCCTTGATCCTCCTCAGCCTACAACTTAGTTTGTAAGTCATATATCCTTCAATTGGATGATCCAATCCCCTTTCAATCACATTCTCATATCCTCTAGCTTAGTGAGGAAGTTAAAAACTATGAATGGGATTCTCAACTGGTTGACAAAGGGGACCATTCTGATTTCAAGAGATGAGTGATCTAAGCCTAATAGGTTGAAGATTCATGAGCTATTGGAGAATTTTGGTATCCATTCTATCTTCATAAATCATCTGTCAAGTTTCTTCCTTATATGATATTGCCTCTTTTATTTGTTATACCACATAAAGAAATTACATCTATAAGTGAGATCAACCAAGCCAGATTTAGCTAGGCATTCCCTGAATTACTCATATGTTCTTCCATCTTTATAGCTCAACTTTAAAATCACCCAACACTATCCAGGGAACTTTAATGCTCCTATTTGAATGTCATTCCACAAATACCTTCTTTGAAAGGAAAAATTTGAGGCGCACACAAAAGTGATTTGGATAGTTTCAGGAAGCAGTTGTGAGTTCAAATCTACATTAAGGAACTGGTCTAATTGTTTTGAGGAGAGGAAATCAATCACCTTGGGGTTGTATGCCAAGATAATCCTTCCTAAGTGATGTTGAGCATGATTGTAAGGTATCTTCCAATTATTGTCTAAGAACCATAATCTTTTATTAAGGGTGCGTTCCTTGATTTTGGTTTCCAACAACTAGTGAGAGATTTTTTCCTTTTCACATGTCATTGTGGTATGGCCCTGGCTTAATCCTGTTGGTTCAACTAATTTTTTAGGGTAGATATCGTATTAGCGAGTTGTAAAGGAATTGATGTATTTGAAGATAAAGATGGAGATTTTGGTTTTAGGAATCCATATTTGTATTGAAGTGGATGATATGGTTTCTAGGGGTAAGAAAGTGGAATATCTATCGTTTTAAGCTCTTCATCCTCACCTAGCCTGAGGATCTTAAGTAAGTTTTAAGCTCTCCATCCTCACGTTGGTTAAGGATCTTAAGTGAGTCAAAAAGTTTACAGGTTTTATCTACTTTCACACATAGTTTTGTAAACCCTACTCTTTTTATACCTACAGTTTGCTCATCTAATCACAATAGTTTTCCAACTACACTCGCTAAATAACTTAATCCCATTATTGTACAATATTCCAGTTGGATATTGTGAAAGCATATCTATAGTGGAATAGTCTTAAAAGAGGCTTTATCTACGGTCATTCTTGCTCTCTATTTCCTTAGAAATATAGGCTTACCTCTTCAATGCTAAGGGGCATGCTCCATGACTTGTGATAGGCCTATATTGTTTCTAAATGTAAACAAAAAGTAATATTCTTATGTGACTAAGACCTGATCCAATCCAAATTTAAACCATAATGCTTTTACCTAGGCTTTGATAGAGGGGAAATGAGGACACTAGTTCATGAAAAATTTACCAAAGTTGTGTTCCATTTGGCTACTTCTGCTTGAAGTATCTTAATAAGTAGTGAGATGACTGAATAGGGATTATTAAAGACTGTAGGGATGAGTTTAAGTTTGGCTAGTGGATCACCATCACTCATCACGTGGTTTCAAGCCTTTGGTAAAATATTGATGGGAGGAGAGCTATTTGATTAGGGAATAGAGAAGGTAGGCTAGCGACAACCTAGTGAGTACGTTTGGTTATGAGAGGGGACAACATTGTTTGGGAGGTTAGGTGAAGTGGAAAGAAAGCTAATGAGCAGAGAGGAGGAGGAGCTTGGACATATGAGATCTAGAGATGAAGAATAATTGAAGTTGTGGATGTGGATGTGGATGTGGCCTAAATATTATAAGCAGCTGATTGTGGGGAGTGTATATTCAAAAATGAGCGTATGCATGGGGAGGTTGGAAGGTAAGGGAGTGAGGCATAGGTAGGGAATGAGAGTTAGTGTCCTTAGTTTATAGACTAGGGAGGTTGCAGATGGGGGAAGACGAGTTAGGGATCATAGGAAAAAGGAAAATTCCCTTACCTGAAATGGTAAGGATGTTCCTAATGTGGGCTGGGGGGAAATCCTATTTCTAAAGGGGATAATGAAATAAAATAATGAATATTTGGAGAGAGGTTAGACCTCTCTCTCTCTTTTTAGATTTTTTTTTTCAAAAAGTTTGATAAGTTATGAGTTCTAAATAATTTATTTCAAATTTCTTATTAATTCATTTCTTAACACGAAACTAAATCAATATTAATTATCTTTTCATAATATGCTATTAATAAAATATAAAAATATCAATGTCTTATATATAAATATTTATAAATTACTTTCTTAGTTGTAGAAATACAAATGGTATTTATAAATATAAGAAAACTTCAAAAATGACAAAAATATATATATACTTACTAATTACAATGCATAATTTTGAGAAATACTCAAGTTTTAAAGTATTATTTTTGCAAAAAAAGTTTAATACACTTCTCATAGTGTATAAATATAGACTATAATAATTTTTAAAATATGGTAATATAGTATTTAAAGTCAATTCATTTTCTATAAATGGATATTATTTTTTAAAATTTTAAGTGATGTTTTTCTTGTTATAATAAAATTTTAATATTTTTCTAGTTTAAAATGATTCTTATAAAATGTGAAGAATAACTACAATTATCTTAAAACAAATATCATTTTTTTTGTGTGGATACGTATTAATAATATTTTTTATATCATACTTAATTTTTATTACATATGTTAATTTATAATGAAATGATGATTGACTTTATCAATATTAAGAATTACTTTTATATTCTTTTCAATATTGATATATTCTTTTATATAAAATAAATATATGCACATTAGTGCATATTGTGTAGATACGGCATACAAAATGAAGAAATCTAAATATACTAGAATAAATCAAGATATTAATATTAATTCTTATATTAGTGCAAATTGTATGCCGTATCTACACAATATGCACTAATATCATCACAAATATATTAGTTTGAATATTTATATATATGAATATAATAAATGAAACTTGAAAATTGTGAAGATGTTTTTAATAACTTTAAAATAAATATTAATTAATATCTAAAATATATTTAAAGTCAAATTCACTTTTTAAAATCATACTAAATTTCAATTGTTTTACTATTTTTTTATGATGAAAAATAGAACTAATTTTTAAAAATTTGCAATATATATTAGAGAATATAATGGCTCCTGACAAAGAAGAAAAGAAAAAGGCGTACTTGTCGAAAGAATAGTAAAAGACTACGAGAGATAAGTTGTGTATTAACTTGAAACCGTTGGAATAAAGCCTTTCATGGTCCTCTAGCTCTGGCTTTCTTCACGGCACAAAACAGCGGGCCTTTGTACGACAGCTCCACCGTCATGTTCATTAATCTTATCGTTTTAATATCAATTGAGGTCAAACCGTTCTCCAGTATCATTTCCTTGAATTAACCATACGCGGTAAGCTTCAAAGCGACCATGATCATCTCGCGATTCAACATGACACCTCCACAGACCAACTATTTCCTGTTGTTTCGATATTCATATGACTAAGCGCGTATGCAACACCCTTCTAGTTGGTAAAAGGGTGATATGACCATTAGCCTAAGGCTTTGAGCCTCTCAAAGTGTTATTGCTAGTAGAGATGACTCAAACTAGCACTTACGAACCTTTCCCAGGTATCAACTATATCGCAAGTCTTCACATTACTCTTATGAGTACCCTGCACTGCAAATGCTCAGATAGTAACATTTTGCAATCAAGATATGTGAAGAAAGCTAAGGCAACGTCATGTCAGGCATCCGGCCTTCCTCTTGGCAGTGCAAGGTTTGCAGAACAAACGCTTATAACCTTGCACAGAAACGTGCAATGGCTAGTGTTCGAAGTAACTGGAAGGAATGTTTTGCACCCCAAGACGAGAATCTATAATTTTTCATATGAGCGCAGCCAGCACAAAGCTACATAGACATCTTGTACGAGTACAAACACTTAATCGACTAAACATGCCACTGAACAAAAGTAAATGGCTTCCCTAAGTAATAGTATGCATAGATGCCACCAAGAACCCAGATATCATTCACACAAGTCCATGCCAAAAAAGGCAAAATTATTAGTTCATGGTTCTCTGGGGAGTTGACAGTTACTAGGCAGGCAGTCACTCGACACTTAAGACTTCAATCTCGAAATCCAGAACAGAATTAGGTTGTATTCCCCATGGTGGAAAACCATTTGATCCATATGCATAATCCGGAGAGCACTGCAATTCAAATCAACAAGATCTTCAGTACTTATATGCATATGATCATCAGAATGACATTGAAGATTTCAAGACAATGTAAACATATTTCTGCTGCTTGCAAAGACGTGAGCTACAGCTTTTACAAGCGTACCGCATAAATTCTCAAAGCCTATAGTAGTTTCCCAATACAATTCTCTTCTAATTTTAATCCCAAAACAGTTGAAACAAAACGAATGAAGTTTCTATACCTATTCTGGCTGTTGTGTTAATCACAGTTAAACATCCATTTACTCTAATGTCTGCCAAATATAAACTTTAGTAGCCGAGAAAGAAATAATTGGTTTATTTTGCCAGTATTAGACTATAAAAGAGAAAGAAGAAAAAGATAAACAAGGATTGATAAAATAAAATGGAAATATCAAGTTCATTATACCAAAATAGAAACGCTGACAAAGCTCAAGAAAATTTTGACATGTCAAGTTAATGCTTTTGTCAAAAGAGGGCTTCAAAGAGTGGACAAAACGAGAAAAACATGGGAATGTGGTAATATGAGAGATATAAACTGATTGCCAAACTAAAAAAGAATAATCTTTTGCTTTTTGATTTTCATAGTGATCTAACAAAGACGTCAAGAATGGAAATAAAAAGAACCACAAACTCTCCAATAAACAAGATGTTTGATTGATGAAGACAATTTCCCTAGCCACTTGAAATAAAAGCCCAAGAAACTAAAACCAATCTAATTGAATAAGGAAAGGTAAATTGGAAAAGAAAAACAAAGGAAAGAGAAGGTAAAAGATAAACACTCCAAAATCCTGTTACAATGCTTGTTGAACTAACTAGAAGAAGTTACGACTCATTAAAAGGAAAATTCCTATTGAAGCAAATGCAATTTACGGATTTCTAAGAATGGCAACACAACTAACTAAAAACCACATAAGAGTACCCGTAGGCGAGCGGCTTCTCCCAATTGCATTCCCAGAACACCTTCATCCCATCCTGAAAATATTAAAAATAAGTTCTTCAAATATATGAAAAGTAACATACCCTTAGCTACCCAATCCAACCCTACTCTTAGAGAGCATAACAAAAATAGAGATTCCTTCACAAGTCCTGTTAAATCCACAAATAACTGAATTGGTAAGGAACAATGGCCTAACCCGGCCTATGGTTTATCAAGGTAAGAGTATATCTAAATCAATTATATTTTGGGTTCAATCCTCATAAAATGTTCAAAAGATATTCTCTTTCCATTGAAAAAGATCTCCGTGTCAGAGTAAATGTTTTAAAACCTGCTAGTTCAAATGTGATGCAGAGATACATGAATCAAAGTTGTGGCATAAATCATCGGTAATGTATTAACAAGAAAAAGTTTTATTACATGGATAAAACCAAGAGATTATTAGAATACCGTGCCCAAAAATGACCCCTGTGGTATAAGGTTTTACCTTTTATAACATTTCCTTGGCCAACTTTAAAAGTGAATGGCTTCTGTCCAGGATCCTTCGTGCTGAAATAAGATCAACAGGAAGTACAACATTTTAAGTAAAACCCATTAAGATAGGAATATATTTCTCAACCTGAGAATCAACAAAACAGGGAAATATTTAAATATCATAATCATCACCTCCAGAACTTCTGACCCAAATCACGATTTTTCCCTGAAGGCAAAAAGAAAATCAGATTTCATCATTCTATCTACGAAAAAACCTCAGTATTACACATCACACAGTCCTCCGAAGTTCCAAATTCTTCAGCCATTGCGCACATAGTCATAAATAAAATGCATTTTCACCAATAACGCCCACTCAAAAGCACTAAATCTTTTCCCCACCCGTCAAACAACTGAATCAATCGTTCAATCTTTTACGAACCACTAGAAATCCTAAGCTTCGGGTCTCCAAAGCTTCTTTCACCAATAAACAAAAAATCCAAATCAAGGAAAACAGAATTCAAACTAATCAGAAGTTAGGATAAAAATTCATCATCTACAAGTTGTGAAGAGCTCGGGCATGAAGCATTTCTCTCAAATTCTCTTAAATAAGCTATAACTAAAAAAATGGGTAGTGATAAACAGGTGAAAGATTAGATCTTAAAGGAAGATTGACCGTATCCGGTGCAGTGAACGGTGACGGTCTGGCCGGCGGCGGGCCTCGGACCAGTTCCAGGGCGAATAAGCTGCTTCTCCACTCCCATTTTTTCCTTTCAGATGTGTGTGAAAGTCGGCGACTCAACTAATCAGTGTCATAAAAACAAAAGCCACCGTTGCGATTGCTACGCGTGCAATGGAGATAATCCAAATTGCTATAAGAGACGCGCGTCCATCAAACTTAAATTAATCTATAAAAAAAGATTATTGACCGTTCAACATATAGTTCTATTTTTGTAATTACTTTTTTTTGACACTATTAGGAATTATTAAAACTAAATATCCTTCAATCTATATATTGTATATAGAATCATTAGTACACCAAAGACATTAAGCCCAAATCAAACAACAACAACAAAAATAAAATCAAGATTAGTAAATTTTAAATCAAAATAAAATGTTATTTTCTAAAATTTTAAATGCAAATATTTTTGTTTAATTGTTGGTGTTTGAACCAAAGTAAATCAAACTAATATCATCCAATTTACTTAATTGTGATTCTTAGTGTTATTAATCCATTATTATTATTTTAATTTTTAAATAAATCATATTTTATAAAAAATAATTAATATTTTTTCAAATAACTTTTTATTAATTTATATTAAAATTATTTAATAAAAAATGGGAAATATATAAATATAAGATCTTTATTTAACAATCCTCATTTCATAGAATGTTAAAGTTTACATCACATATTTTCAGATATTATAGACTTATACTTTTTTAGTGTTATTTCAATAGTTTGGTAATTTTAATATAAAAGAATTTGCACTCTAACTAAATTACCCACTTAAATGAAAAATTTTACCTTTAAAAAAATTTTAAATATAGGAAATATAACTAAAATTCTTACTTTTGTATATATTTTTCATATAATATTATTTTGATGTCCTTATATCTTTTACTATGTTTAATAAATATTTAATTAATTCTAACCACTAAAACCAAACCAATTTTATTTAGATTATTTTATCTTAATTTATTTTAAAAAAAATTTAGTTTGATTTGTATAAATGAAACCATTATATAAATATCTTAATTTATAATTTTCATAACTTATCAAATCTATTTACATTATAAACGATGAGTTTGGTTAGTGAGAGAAAGAGTGACTTCTTTTTAAACCTTTGAAACTTTGGCAATGGACCCTATGTTAGTTCTGTTTCTTAACTTCCTAAATATTTTTAGTCCTCTCTTCTCATTTAATCATCTTTCTTTCAACTTATATTACCTTTAACTATTCCTGCTTTTTCAACTATCTTTTACTCTTTAATTTTTTTTGTGATTCCTTCAATGCCCTCCCATTTATATTTTTTTTCCCTTTTTTGGCTCTTCTAGCCCTTTCTATTGGCTGAGTGTTCTTCTCCTCCAACTCTTCAAGGCATTCTGAAAGGGGTTTAGAAAATCTGAGCTTTTTCAAGGGTACCTTAGTAATTTAAAAATTTTAATATCTTGCCCTTTCTAATTTTTATTATTGCAAGAAACTAATTTTGAGTAGTCAACTGCCACCTCCCAAAATTTCCTCTTCTAACAAGTTTTATCTTCACCTTAATATTGGAAATCAATAATCTTACTTATTCACCCCTAGTTTATACCCCCCCCCCCTATACTTAAGAAGAATCTCCCAAAGGAATTTAGGATGCTCCAAAATCGTTAGGAGAGGAAACCCGATAAAATATAGGTGATCAAAAGCTCTCTCCCCCTAAGCCAATCCTTAGTTTGAGAAAGGTGATAGAAGGTTGCAAAATTGAGTCTTTGAAATTTATCCCTTCTCCCTTTAAGGAGGGTTGTGCCACAATGTCCCCATACAAAGGTTTGGGAGGCAATGTTAATGATTTTTTTTAATAGAAGGTTGCCTTTTTCTAGTGTTATGTGAATGGTCTCAAATGGATTGGAGAGGCAAAGGATTGAGGGAAGCGATGATGAAAGAGGAGAATACATTCTTGTTTAAATTTTCTCCTGAAGGAGAGAATATACTCATATTGGAGGTAAGACCATGGCATGTCCAAAGTTCTCCCCTCTTTTTACAACTATAGAGGATAAGCATTAATTTTAAATGAGTTAAGTATGATATGGTATTTAATATGGATGAATTTGCATAACGTCCCTTTGGAATACTAGTCAATAAATGGGTTAAGTGTTAGACCCCTAAGTCCAAATTATAGAATTATGCAAATGTTGGTGAGCTTTGGTTAATGCTTGACACTTGGGTTGATGCAACAAGGTAAATACTCATGAGTAGGCAAAGAAAATGGGCATTGTTGATGAAAGCTCGAGAGTAGGTAAACATTGACATGCATTAAAATGCATAAGCAGAAATCTTTGATGAGATGCAATATTCGAATACGAGACCAAAATATGATGACACTTCACAATTAGCTTGAGATAAACCTTGGGTTGAAGCTAGCTGGATCATATATATGAGGAAGGCATGCGAGATATCCAAGGTAACTTAGGAGGTTAGAACAAACATGGTGCAAGTTTTGGATCCTGTGTAGAATGATCTGGCTAAGACTAAATTCTTGATAGATTAAGGACTTAGTGTTTGCTCAAATGAAAGAACTATGACTAATATACTTGACATGGGTAAAATTTGGATCAGACCAGTGTGCTATGAAAGGGTTGGGTTTAGATAACTCATCATCAATGGATAAAGATCGCGAAGAGATCTTGAATGATGTGGCGGACAAGATCACATGAAAACATCAACTCTAAAAGATAAAGACCATTATGGAAGGATCATCTGAAGATAATGGAAATCTTTGTGGATATAGATATATCTTTCCTAATTCAATATAATCTATTATCTTGTTAGTTGTGATGATGTAACTATATCCAATAAAATAAAGTCCTATTTGGATGGAGGTGTCATCCAATTAGCTAGTGTGATGTAATCTAATAAAGATAGATGTGACCTAGGCAGTTCAGTTCAATTAGGATTCTAATTTATAACTTGACCATCAAGCCACATGTGCCTATATATAGCTAATTTGAGCTTTACTCCTCAATATATTGAGATATCACATTGAGAAAGAACTTTTTTTTATATACTTTGAAGGTAATAAAGGTTGACTTTTGTTGTATCTTTTATATGATTTATTGTTACCTTTGATTACTTATTACTTTTGGTGTCCATAAGGTTTTTTGTAACACTAAACATATTATTGGCCAATTATGTGAGAAAATGAATATGTATAGATGAGAACACATCCTTAAGAAGAAGGGTAGGAAATGCAATAATATGTTTTAGCGTGGAATTAGAAAAGGAAATTCCACAGTAAATTCCTCTAATAAGGTTAGGGGAGGGTGAGACATTAATGGAGGACTCTATGAAATTAACATACCAATGAAAACCTACATTGAGGATGCAGGGTAAATAATGAAAGGAGACTGATAAAAGATTTATAAAAGGGGATTATAATGAATCAATGAGATTAGAGCCTAATTCAGAGGTGGAGACAGAAGTAAGTCCTAAGGGTAAGGACGTCCAAGAGAGATATAGTACAAATGAGAATGGGATAAACTCGAGTGTCCCTAGTAATTACAAGAATGAGAGTGGGTTGTCGACTAGAGCCTTAGTAGATCAAGAAGGAAGTGTAATTGTTCACGAAACCTTAAATATAGAAGGTAATGTAAGTAAGGAAACCAAAAAATGGGTTATGAAAGGTTTAGATTAGAGGCATGAGCAATTGATTTGCAAATAGGTCCCCATGGAAAGAGGAACAAGGTATCCTAGTTACAACTATGAAAGCACATGAATAGGTAACATTACCTGTAAAAAACAAAGAGAGATTGTGAGAAGAAGACTAAGTTGAAAGGAGACTGGTCAAGAAAGGAAAGTAGAGTAAGGACCAAGGGAGAGCAACATACAGGTTGACTTATTAGACACTTGTCTAAAGAGTGAATCCTAAGATTATTTTGTACACTAAGTAAATTATAGAGGTAGTGTGGAGAGCTTTTGTCTAATATTTTTAAATTAGTATTATATGGTATTATCAAGGATTTAAAAATCGAACCAAACTGGCTGGTTCAATTGAGAAAAGTATGAATTGGCCAGTTTTTTAGTTCGATTCATACTTATAAACATTATAACTAAAAACCGACAGGTTTATTACTTAACCGGTTGGTTTTTACTAAACTATAACTAAGAAAACCCGTAAATTTATCTTCTTCACCTTCTTCTTCAATTTTTGATTTTTTAGAGTTTATATCTGAATAAACTTAATCTTTTCACTATTTTATAGTTTTGTTCAATTTTGGAAAATTTTCCATCTCCAATCAAACTCATTGTCTTCAATAACTCTTTAGGTTTGTACTTTTGTTCAACCTATTCAATAACAAATAGAAAAGAAGCAAGGATTAGTTGATTAGGGATATTTTTGTTTTCACTTTTCAAACTTTCATCAATGTAAGGATAAGGGTATTTCTATTTCCAGATCTTCTTTCCTATCCTTTTCATCTTTCTTTTTTCAATTTTTAGTCCATTATGTTGTTGGGTTGTGATTTATGATTTGTGAATCTGTTTTACAACTGTTTATAGGGTTGTGAATTTTTTATTGAAACTTTTAGGCGTAAAAACAATGGGTATGTTGGAGAATAACTGGGGACATGTTTGATTATCTTCTTGATTCCTTCAATTTATATCCTTATTCATCCCAAAAGATTTGCTTTGATGTTAACTTCTGTAACCTTTAGTTAATGCATATATGGAGTATTGCCTTTGCAGTTTTAGAGATGTGGTTTCACTATCCTTGGGTTTGGTTAGTGTTTGCAGTTGGGGAATCGCAAAGATAACGCAAATTATAACTAACTACAAGGAGAAATATGACCATGGTCTTTCTCTTACTTTCTTGGCTACATAGATTTTTGGGTGTGTTTTCTTTTCTTTAAAGATTGTAACTTTCTTGGTTTTTTTGTTTCATTGTTATATCATTGTTTTGTAGTGTCTCAGGTTCAGGATCTGCATCTACCAATTTCGTGTCTATTTTGTATGTGCACGTTATTCTTTTTAACTTTGTTTACTTGCTTTGGTGTTTTTTACAAATACCTTTTTAACGCTTTTGGTTGCATGCTAGAACCAGCTACTGTAAAAGGTGCTTTTACATGTATGTGTTGTTGTGTTAGCTTGTGTTGTTTGTTCGTGGGACTTCTTAGCTAGTTGTTATGTATATGATTGATGATTTTAACCATATTCTTGCACCAACATGAGCATACTTATTGTGCGTGTTCCTTTTGATAGATGTGAACTCATGCTAGTAACTTTGATTCCTTCTCAAGCAACTCATAAAAGTACGTAGCTTGATGAGTATTACCCACTACTCTACAATGTATGTATATCAAGGATTTAAATATTTAAATATATAAAATACGATAGCTCAATTGAAAATTTGGAGGACTTACCTAATAAATAGATACACAGTCAAGGGACGGACCTACGTTGTTGAGTGTGGGGACAAATGGCTCCAGTTAAATGTGATTTTTTTTAATTATATATATATATATTATTGAAATAAATTATTATATTATAGTATTAGGCTAAAAAAATTCATGATCAGAGTTTTGCCACCACAACAACATAAAATTTATATATAAATTTTGCCCTCATAATATAAAATTTATGGTTCCGTCCCTGTACTCAGTTACCCAACCCAATAGCGGATGAAGATTCACCCAACTGTTATCCAACATATGATTGATTAATTATTCTCATGAGATTTATATTGAGTTGGACAACCTATTCTCAAAGGATTCGGTTATTGAATTATTATTGTGAATTATGAGTTGTGACCTATTAATTGATTGAGATCCAGTCAGCTTATTGCTTATTCTTATCTTATCTCACATCACAACAATTTGATAATTGTTATAAGCATAATGTATCTTTGTTTTTAGTGGTTATGCAAGTGATCATTCATCCAGATATTTTTAATTATTAATATGATTTCTCAAAATAACTCAATCAATTGTGTTAATTGATCAGAATAATACCAGTTTTATAGTAGTTTAATATTGATTGTACCTTTATATCTTAAATATTTCTTTTGACTAGTTTGATATCTAATCCAGTTTTTAAAACAATGAGTAGTATATTCTTTTATTTTAATAAATTTATTTAAATTCTAAAAAAGCTTTTGGAATGTACTCGCACCCTAATTAAAGAATATAATAAAATAATATTGGATTAAGTAACATTCAAGTTCCCAACAAATTATTGCACTGCCACTAACAAAAAAATATGAAATTTTTCGTAGAAGATAATATGGTTTTTCCAATTTAAATGATATTAGATATTGATTATGCCTCTCTATATTGGGATGTGACAACTTTAAAACAAGAGATATGAAGAAAAGATGTCAACATTTAAGTTCCTTAAAAAGATATATGATTCTGGTTCGTAAAATAAATTTTATTGTATTGTTGTTCTTCCAGAATTAAGACACCGACTTCACACGGCTTGTACGAAGTAGGAGAGGCCGATAAAAGCAAATATGGCACAAACCACACCTTCACACAACTCATCAACAAACGCCCCATCAAGTTGCATATAATGCCAACCATCTCCTACCTAGCTCTG
>JANIMX020000533.1:2297248-2312407 GCA_024582655.2 Erythroxylum kunthianum
AGACATCTCCAAGATCGACCATTTGTGTCGAGGTATCTATCACATAGGCCAGTCAAGCCTGGCACCCCTGATGGATTAACCTCTTCGCCTTGACGACCGATATCAAACAACTCTGTAACACCTGTCGGTCTCCAGCAAAGGAATCCAGATCACTGTTTGGTTCAGAGTCGCTCTCATTTTCATCACCATCCACTGCTGAAAGAGACTGAACTTGCCGATCCCAAATTTCTTGACATTTTTCTCTCGTCTGCTGCTGTAACTGAAGAAAGGACATTCGCTGCCCACGTGCATACTTGCTAATAGTTGTTGGATCAACCTTCACACCTGATGCAGCTTGTTCACTTGAAAGCTTGCGTATCATAGCAATACGATGCCACCGTGTTTGTTTCGCAATTTGTTCTTCAGGGACATTAAACTTTAGAAGCACCTGAAAATGAGGGGAAAAGTTGACAAATAAGTTGGATTCTTCTTAATTATTATCTTTCTGAATTTTATAGCTGCAAGATCTCAAGTTTGAAGAGCCGGAATGTGTGTCGCAGGAAAAAGACTGCTTGTATGAGGGGACAAATTTCTAGAATGCCCATGTCAGACTTAAATAAAACCAAACCGTCAAGGCGGAAAAATTCATGACTATAAAATTCATATTTAAAGGATGAAATTCTCACTTGGCCTGAAATATCTATAGATTCACCATCAAACAGTTTAAATTGTTAGTTTGGACAAGATGTTCTATAACAAAGTATCAAAACTCGACTCATCTTCCACTGTCTGCTGGATCTATCATGATCTAGTAATTAAACTTCCATTTTTACCTGTTCTGATGAACAGCATTAACCAGTAATATAAATTTACTTTCAACTATGATATTATATTCACATTTTGCAAATTATCAAACTACAAGGACTTCTGCAGCAAAATTCAGACATGGGGAATTTTTTCAGAAAGCATTAATTGACAAGGATCTTAGGTACTTATTCTTAAAATTACTTCTTGAATATAGTAGAAACTTTGAAAAGCAAAGTATAGGAAGAGTTTATTCACAGTTTCATTTTTCTATACAGATTTTTACCCTACAACCCTTGATAATTTTTCATTTTGAGAAAAGTTCTAATAATCTAGCCCAGGAAAACTCCATGGAATGCTTAGCTTTTGTCATTATGTCCACATATAATCAAGACATTAGTAAGAGATCCATATTAAATTATAAATAGCTTTCCTGTTCTTCCAATATAATTATTCTTTTATATCTAGAGGATCCACTTAGGCTATATTCTCTATATGGGAATATCTTGCACACATTCCATATAGGGTATCAGGAGTAGAGTTCGAATCTGAATAAACCCATCCAAAAATCCCCAATCCTTGTTCTCTACACATATTACTTTAAAAATGTACCTAACAGTTATAAGTACATTCTGGATCAAGCTCAGAATTCCAGACTTAAAAACAAATCAAGTGGGGTTTAGCTAGTATCAAAATAATGGCCCTCCTTTTCACAAAAGTAGCATACCTCTCGTGCAGCCTCCATGCTTAATCTCCGGAGGTCAGCATCTGTCCCAGTAACAGTGGAACCTCCTCGACCCGCTGCTGCTTTTTTCTTTACCATTGCATTAGACACAGGTGCTTTGGGAGCAGCACGTACATAGCTGAATCCAAGGCCTCGACCTGATGGATCGCCTACACCAGTAATTTCAAGACGCTCAATATTTTCTCTATCCTGAAATGGCCAAATTAAAAGTTAGACAAGTCAAAGCCAATCAACCTCTCATGGATTAGCAAATTCATAAAAATCTCAGAGGAAGCAGAATAAAGCAATCAGAATTTCAGAGAAGATTGCACAACATAAGACTGACTGTATTACTTTCTTGAGGCAAAAAAGTTCATAACATAACTATATAAATAAGTTGCTATTTATGTCTGAAGATAATTACTGTACCCTTTTTTCTGACAAAATTTGAGAAAATGATATTAGCGTTACCACCAAGGAGTGAGTAGGAAATCCTTGTGTTGCACCCCTCACCCACCTATCCACAAAAGAATTCTTCCTTCTACTCAGTACCTATCTACCTAGTACAAGCCTTTTTGCTTTTGTATTGCATGATCTTTTAGTTCACCTTAGATTGCTCTTTAGGTGACACCCCATACAAACAATACCTCAATGACACATATGACATACAGCTTATAAAACAAATTAAGCAATGATCTTTTAACATGCAATTTTACGGGATTGTTTTTAAACAAATTTACTTTTAAGCTATAAATTTGTTAAGAAACCATCCCAAACATATAAATTGGGAAGACCATCCCTATCATTAGAAGGAAATATGACATCCTCTCATTGGGACAAATGAAATCAGACCCTTGTTCAAATAGTACTTCAGTTCATGCACAAAACAAATCTAAATACCTCACCCACAGAATGGAATATCATGGTAAACAATGGCATATGGACTGACAATTTGACTACGA
This sequence comes from Erythroxylum kunthianum, assembly GCA_024582655.2. Classification (NCBI taxonomy): domain Eukaryota; kingdom Viridiplantae; phylum Streptophyta; class Magnoliopsida; order Malpighiales; family Erythroxylaceae; genus Erythroxylum; species Erythroxylum kunthianum. The sequence continues at coordinate 2,299,718 of JANIMX020000533.1, forward strand.
ATTCACCTTTCTATTCTTTTTTGTCCCTTTTCTTTCAAATTACAGCATAGTTACTAACAATAGTTGTTACCCTTTTGCTTTCTAACCAATCCTAGCCAACCCAACAAACAAAAAAGCTACGATTTCATCCTCCAAGATAATAAAGCAGAAAATAACAAAGAAATTCACAACAGTACTGTAATTTTTTCTTCAACAATTTGGAACTAGAATCTCAGTCATACCTGAATGATAATAATTAATCGCATTAACCTTAATAAGAAATTGAAAACTTGATACAATGCCAATCATTCAACATATGCGTAGCTAAGAAAAGTCATAGTTCTCTACTTTTTTTACCTGGCTTGTACAAGCAACAAAATTGCTACTCAGGCTCCATGGAGTTATCTGCAGCTCCCTCTCAATGTGTGATGCAGCAGCTAAAGCAATTGCTTCATCAGGCAGCTGACTCATTGCAGTTGAAACATTAGTAGGAAGTGTTAGCCTTGTAATCCCCAAATGTTTCAGATGATACAGACCGGCTTGCATACTTTCACAGGCACAAACCTAAAAAGAGAAGGTTAAACTATAAAAGACTAGTATAGTGAATATCAGCACTAGAAAATGATGCCAAGATGATAGACTATAATATATCTTCTTCAAAACTAATTATTAGTTGTTCTTATACAAGATTTAATCCTAGTATTTTCCTCCAAAATAAAAAACCATTCTATGCTAGTGGGTGTTTCATTACTTGCAATTATCACACACATTCACATTCATTAAAATCCTTTTAACGTCTCAATAACAATCCAAATAATAAGGCATGTCTATGAGACAAACCCTTGAACAGAGAAACCTAATAAATTCATCAAGCCCAATCATCAAGATAATGCTAAGGATATGTGAAGCATGTAATCTAAGACATTCATCCATCATCTTTTGTTGGTAAGTAAATAAATATAAATTTCTACCTCTTAACATACAATATATTTCCTAAGACCTGTAAGAAAGGGGGTTTAAATGTAGATCTTCGGCAAGTTACAAGAATCTTACTTCTGTATGACCATTCAATGATCTAAATAGGTAGTTCAAGGAACCAATTTAACTGTTATTTTTCCATTTGACCAGAGCAATACCATTTGATAGAAAACAGATAAACAGACTTACCACACTCCAGATCAGAAATAAGAGTCACATATTTTATCTTTTGCAAAACCAAAACCTTCAGAGAAAAGTTATAAAGGAAAATGGAAATATAAAAGTGATGCCTGAATTACTAGGTAAAACATCTGGTGTACCTTGCATTTCATAGATTTAAAATGGACAGGAAAAAATGAAAAAAAAAGGAACAACTGAGAGAGATGACATGATTTACAACTTCCACTGATAAAAATTACAATACAAGAATTGCTTGTTCTTTTTCCGTATTATGAACTTAGAGGTCTACAATGAAAGTAGACAAAAGAAGAATATAATAAGCATTCAGTTTCAGATTAGCTGTCAAAGTGAGGTTATCTGTTCAATTTCCAGGGATCCTCAGTACAAGTTGATTTCTGCTAAGTGTTCCTTTCCATAAAACAAAAACAAAAAACTTAGCATAACCAATCTCCAGAGGAGCACATGCCTAAAGTGTTGTATATCGCTTCTGATAAACCAAAATACCAAAAAAAAAAGTTTCAAACAAGGGATGGCAAATATACCCAAAAATCAAATAAAAAGAACCAAGTGATTGCAACATAAAGCAAATAGATCTGAAATCACAAGGACAAAAAGATAACATGGAAACAAAAGGAAAAAATAAGCAGGAAAATTACAAATTAATGGAAAACTCACGTTCTCTGGTAACACCATTTTTTTTAATTCCTCTTCAGATGGAATGATGAAATCAGGTTTCTTGGACCAAAGAATGTGTCCATTGGCATCCCTCTGTATGTTACAAAACCATATAAAACAACTAGTTCAGTAGGCACTACCATTGTAGAAATACTGAAAGAAAGCATACAAAATGTACAAGTGAAACAATCAACAACTAAATACCCACAGAAACAAAGATTACAAAAGGAACAGGGCGCAATTGAATTTAACTTGTGCCAAATCAGCAGTAATTGTTCAAGCAAACACTCCATAACTATAAGACAACATACAGGGCAAACTATAATAAGCATACCCGCAAAGAAGCACACTCTTTTAGCTTCTTCCGTAAGATTGTTTCTGAGACATGTGGAAACTGAACTGACAACTCATCTGCACGGATCCAAGGAATCAAGCCACGCTTTTCTGTAGCTCTGAATGCACGGTACACATACACCAATAACCTATTTAACATATACGTCTGAAGATTTTTAGATCCAGGAGAGAATACCTCCATAAGGGGCTCCTGCAAAGATAAATCAAGACAGTTAAATTTGTAAATTGGAGAGTAATCAACAAGTGCTAAAAATCTACCCAAAATAGGGAACTTGGAGACCGTAAAAGTGCCTTTGTCCCCAATCTTCAAATAAACACTCCATGTATAACTCAAAAGGCTTAAATTACCATTTAACATTATACACAAGTACCATGAATGAAAAGCAGTAAGAAAAAAATGTCAGTATCTGCAATTTGCAAACAGATCTTGATCATTAAATGACTTTTTGCAACACTGATAGTTGGTCTTGCACAACATTATAAATTCACCACAATATGATTTATTTTTCCACTTCATACTATGAACAAAATTAGACCACAAGGAACTCCTGCAAACACAACCTAGTCTAATTGTTGCATTAAGAGAATAAAACAAATTACGTACATAGAATGACAAACTGTTCCATTTTCTTTTTTGCTTACTTTATCCACCATTTTGGAAGAAAATATTGCAACTCCTCCATGTCACAATGTCTGATAAAATAAAAGTGTAATGATTCCACAAGCAGAAATTTAACTCAACTACATGTTCACCAAGAGAAATTGGTGGCAGGTTAGAAGTGTACATATGTTTTCCAACTTATTTTGTGATAATGATTTGCTTAGTAAGATTGTGTATACTAAAGGCAGTGATATTCTCTAAGGACGATGATATCATCCTGAATTAAAGATTTGGTTTATCTATCCTTATGGTACAATTTATTTCATTTTTAATTGATATATTTCCACGCTATTTCCCCCATCTACAGGCAAGGAAAACCTCTAATTGGATACCAAAAAAAAAGGCTCAACTTAAGGCTTAAATCCGCGTGCAACTATAACAACTAAGCAATTTCTGTGCATAATAATGAAACCACAAGAAAGGAATAACTGATATAGTAAGAACTCAAAGAAAAATCAACAAAGAAACCTGCTGTCCAACAACAGCAATTCTGTCGATGCGCCTTATAGAAAGCTTTCCCTTGGCAGATCGAACCAGTAAATAATCAGTAGATTGCACCTTGTGGGGAAATACTGGTGCCTTATACATGTTTGTTTCAAGAGATGATTGGGTGCAACCAGCTTTGATATCTCCAAGGAAAGGAGACTTATCAGTAGGCTCTAGTACCACAAAATTGCCCCAATCTTGGTTGCTGTTGCGTAGCATGATGCCATTCTGGTCAACTGGACTTGATTTTTGATAGTATGTACACAGATTCGCACCCATGCCAGCATTGCTCAATAATAGAGGTCTTTCCTCACAATACCTACATAAAAAGACCAAGACAACCACTCTAAGATCTTGTTTCCATTAACACAAGACTTGTTTCCTGGCATTGGAACCAAAAGATGAGATTAACAGACCAAACTTCAGGTAGTAATAATTACAACATACAAGTGAAAAAGAAACACCTTTATCTCCTTTCATCACAATTGAATACACATAAACTAGTTCAGTTTTTTTTTTCTCTTTCGCTTCAAGGTTTGGAATGTAAGATAAGATGCTGATTTAGGATTATAATAAAACTAATATAAAAGATAAATCATCTTTTTATTGGTAAAGCCAAAATGGAAAATCTAAAAAGCCCTAAAACACAAAAATTAAAGAAGGATAGAGAAAAGGAACACATCAGTCTTCTTCTTAACAGAAACAAGCATGCTATGCATCCATCACCAAATTCTAACTTTGTCACATTCTAATACCCAGGTAACCACTGCCTTAGTTTTGTTTGGAATATTATATGTCTGTTATTAATAATTTGTTTCCCATTCAAACCTTCTGATGTAAGTATGATTAGATTAATCCCCATTTTGCAAAAGAAAATAAAAATCTACAATTACGAAGAGGAATTATAGAACATGTTCAAAAGAAAATCAAAGAAATGACGTGCAAAAGATGCATACAGCTAGTGGATACTCTTGCTCTCTGTCAACCTAGTCATTTTGAAAGGGTGGGCTGTTGGGAAGTATCATTAAAATATATAACTTACTCCATCAGAAAGATGTGGCCATCTTTTACAGAGAGATCTGATTTCTTCTTAAATGCCCCGGGAGGCCGTAAAGACTTGTTCTCACCGGGAATCCTTTGGGCTCTGGGCAACACATGAATTTTTGTGCGAACAAGATGAAGCAAGGAGTTTGGTTCAACATTTTGGGTGACAAGTGATTTATGGTCTTCAAGCTCTCTCCCCATATAATATATCTTCACCTTTTCTGATGGCTTAAAATCTACAACATAACATTTCAAGTAAGCTCATGCACCTCATTTCTAGAGTAGCACATCTAGTAGTCAAGAAAGCCTTAAAAATAGAAATCAATAGGAAGAAAGAGAATGCAACCTAGCTTTTTCGAGGCCTTTGCTTTAACAGAAGCTACAGTTTCTTCAGCATCCACATGCAGCTTACTTCCTTTACCTCCCAAGCTCTTCAATATGATCTTCATAGGTCCTTGGGTAGGCAGCTTTCCTCGTTCTTTGACGGCCACCTCATTGTCATGTGGATACCATAAAGATTTTGGTCGGTGAAAACTAGCCAAATCTTTACTGAAAATTAGAATATTATAGTCAAAAGACGATATCAAAAAAAGCAGAGAAGAATGTAAATTTGCAAATTCTGCACCATCTGCATTTTGAATCACATGAAAACACAACATATGACATAAATCCCACTGCCCATATTCATTACAAAGGCGTAAAGGAGGATAAAATAAGGGCATAACATTCTGTAAACCGTCAAAAGATAAATAAGAGGATCACACAAGTAACAGCAGCAGCAAAAGGATTTATATTTCTGCAGAAGTTGTTACTCTTGGCATGTCTTTGGTCTCTTTGAAAGAAACAACCATTTGAGATCAAAGAGCAATAATGGAGCTGAATCAGACAATGTCTTATCCAATACACTCTACAATCAATCAAGTTTTCATGAGTGGACATCTAAGATTCTTTTTCTGGACTGGGTGGAACCTTTAATGAAGCCTCCTAGTGATGATGATGTAATAAGCAATTTGTCAGAACCCAAAATTTCAGAGTCTAATTTATGGCTTCAAGGTTGTCCAATGTCCAAATAACCTCTTGCTTGCCTCGAATATAGAGAATCATTCTTGAATGACAGAAAATCAAGTTCAAAAGAGGAGCAGCTCAGATAGGAAACAATGGTAATCTAGACAGTTGTATTAAATCGAGATGAAGATTAAGAGACAAACAATGTCTGTACTAAAATAATCACCAGTCTTACTTGCTCAACTTCAATTTCATTGTCTGGAGCTTAATTGCAGGTGCTGCATGATGAATTTTGATACCATAAGCAGTGCGTTTGTTGGGATTAGACTGCAACTGCTGAGAAAGTTTTCTGTTGATATAGAACTTGTCATTAGCAATATTAAATTGCCAACCAGATGTGTATCCACCACCTAGTTGCTCAGTAGAAGCCCTGGCTTTTAATGGTCTAGTTATGATCATTGCCCCTGCATGAAGCCGAAGGTGCTGACTATCCTTGCTATCCAGAATTTCAAAAAGCATCTGCTCATCTTGAAGATTGAGAATAAGCTTAGGCTTGATATTAGGTTTCTGTGATTCCCATAATATGTCGTTTAACCAAGATCCTTCCAACAAATCTCTGTTCTGCAAGGTCAGTTGGTTGAAACGCCTAATCACATCATTTTGGTGAAGCTCAATACCACTATTCTCTCTTCTCATATCAAGATTATTGCTTTTATCAACTTCACACTGATTTTCTAACCTCAAAAGTTGAGGATGGCATCTGCTTTCAGAGAAAGGAAACCTTTCATGTTCCAAAGAATCTCTAGAACCAAATGGTTCCAAAAGGACAGAACAGCTATTCAAGAACAAACTATGATCCTTCTCATCCTGCTCTACGGAAATCTCTGACTTAAAATCCTGTTGTCCAGTCTCTTGTTCTGTTTCCCTCATAAACGAAGCTCCCAAAGCAGGCCCATGGCTATCATAACTCTCTACAGGATTATCACCAACATTAGGAGAATTCCCCCAGAGGATGCTTTCTTCCCAATCTTGTTGATCAAGCAGGTCAAATCTTGAAAAAAATGGTGACTGCCACTCTGCAGAAATATTTGCCATGACATCTTTACTCAATGGTTCTGAACTAAGACATGCATCCTTTTCTTGTTGATCATTTTTAACATGGATTTGGACAGGTCCTTGTGCTGGAGCAAAGTGAGTAAATTCTGTGCCATCATCAGTAAAAACTGAGATGTCATGTTGAATTGCATGTGACATGGACGAAAATTTTTGACCAGATGCCCTTAAGAATGCTGCTTCATCCTCTTCAACTACTTCAGAAAAATCCATAGATTTATATTTATCTGGGAGTGAAGTTAGAAAAGAAAAGGGATATAAAATCAGAACAAGGATATAAATAAAGAAAAATAGTAAACAGTGAAATAACAACTGAATCATTTATCTATTGACAGGAACTTGAGGATTGAGAAAGGGAGGGAGAAATAGAGGACAAAGTAATAGACACAAATGCACTAGCATGCACGCACACACACAGATCATTTCCCAAGTGGAAAGTCAAGTATCATGGTAATTGCAGCATTACTACAGCCGTAAACACAAAATGACAATCAAAAAGATTTAGTTTGGAAGATGAGCACTCAAGAAAGCCATACCTTTGTAAATGGAATATCTATGATCTCTTTTTTCTGTTCTCTTTAAAGGCACGTGGATGCCAAATATTTCAGAAAACCGTAAAATGACCAGCCCATCTTCTACACACAAAATGGGCAGTGGCAGGGAACCTTTACATTCATGAGGTCCCCTCCTCTCTGCATCAGCTTCACCCTATAAGTTACAAGATAAAACACAAAATACACTAATCTTGTCAAACTCTGCAGACTGTTGTCACACATAGAATGCATGAAACAGATGCCAAAACTTGAGTCCAGAATCTTGAATGCCATATTTCACCAACCACTTAATGGAGAAATCACAGCATGCAACCTAATCAAAGCCACATAGGACTTATAGTGCAGGCATTCAAAAGAAATAAGAGAAAACTTAGTTGACAAGATGACAACAAATATTCACTTTGCTGCTTGTAGCTTTCCAGCTCTCTATCTCAGATGCAGCCAACAGCAAAGAACAACATAAGAGCTTGCTATGCATATCTTACATCTAGAACTTAGAAATGGAAACCTGTATTCAGGTAATCCCTTTCCTAATCAAGTAATTACAAGAAAGGGCTTTGAGTTACAAATAAAAGGCTTGAAATTTTTCTTTCTTATTCGCACAGATACTTGATGATACGTGACCATATATCCTCTATCCCCCATGGGGTTGCACAAAGATAGTATGGGTCAACTCTATGCATGACTGTTGAAAATCTTGCATCATTTTGCATTTGCCATATGCGAGAACATGAATCAGAGTTTTAAGAGTAAAAGTGCAGGAACTTAAATGGAATGTTCTATTAACTTCATAAATGATTCTTTTTCATTTGTGTGATAGGAATTGAAATTGAATCTGAGGCACCAAAGAAGGGTGAGCTTGTTGAAATCTTGGGATCAAACCAGTCTAGTAGCGCCTCATTTGTTCATGATGAACATAATTAATAATCAGCAGCTAACAATATATGCTAAGTAGGCTATAAATGCTAATAATAGCGACTACAGAGGCAAAAGATAAGAGAGTAGGAAGAAAAGGATGAAATGATGCATGTAGTTGTGATACAGCATCTCTTTCCAGCTATTTGCATTTAAAGCATAACAAGCACAATTAGTTGCCAACTTGCTTGAATCTTCAGTATCCACACTATGAAACTATCATGAACTAGAGAAATTTAGCAATCTCAGTGCTTTCATACATTACAATATCAATCACAATTATCAATGAATGTGATGTCTAAAATGCAAGCAAGTATTAAATGCCAACACTTAAGTTGATTCAGAGAGTTGCAATGACTTCTTCAAGCTTGGTAGCAAGAAAGCCCAATGTTTTTATAACATCCAAAATATTTACCCAGCTATTAAACTCCATTTGAAGCAGACAACATAGCAGGTTTTCAATGAACCAAGGCATTCAGTTAGCGGTCAGAGTTTGGCTTGCTCGAAACATGTTTATTAATGTAATTAATGAATTCAAACATTAATTTCAGGCTTGTTAATAAACAACCCGAGTTTGAACATGATAAAGTGTGCATTTAAAGCTCATTGATTGCTTCACAATTTGTTTACCTTGCTTTATAAAAGTTGTTTGAAATTGTGTATACATGACTTTGCTTTAATAAATCCAATTAATAAAAAATATTTGTTATTTAGACAGTTTCTAATATTAAGTTAGCCCTTAAAAGCTTTCAAATCTTATATAACATTCTGATTTTGAAGTCTTTTAAGAAACTTAAAGGGGCTTGTGAGAATTTTCCTCGATTTTTTCCTGATTATAATTAGGGTTCTCCTCTCTTTTCCTCTACAGTATAGTTTCTCTTTTCAACACTTCGGATTTCTTCTCTGTTATTTCTCTTTCTAATGGCTAAGGGATATTATTTTTCTCCCTCTTATTCTCCTCTCTTGACCAACATCTCTTCTTCCTCCTTTCTTCAACCATGATTTAAACACCAACACAAGATACAGACCTCAGCAGCCTATGCAATTCCATGCCGCCTCCTTCATAATTTAAATTATTCATCCTCCCTCATTTTCTTCCTTTTCCCTTTGTTGCTCCTTTGTATGTTATTGAATGTTTTATTTATAGATTAGCTTTTGGCTCTGAAGTGGGGGTTTTAATTTTGTTGTCAAATTGTTACACAACTATTGTGAATTAAATTTAGTTTCTAAATTATTGGGAATCCTTCTATTTTATGGTTTAAAATAGTTTTCTAGGTATGGACTTTTACCTGAAACCTGACTGAAATTGAACTCGCTTGTTTATAACCTTTAGAACCAAACCAAAGCCCATTTTGAGTCAAGTTTAAGTCACTTTTTTCTTAATAGAGCCAAGCTCAAGCTGCATTTGAACAGTATAAAAACTTTCCAAGTCAGACCTGAACACAAGCGACTCGACTCATTTCTACCCCTAGTTTCATAAAGGAACAGAAATTTTGGAGGAGCAAGGGAAGGGAGTTGAATTAGAAACTACCTCATCAAAATCTTCCAAGTCCAAGTCTGAACTTTCATACTCCAAGGACGCTAGTGCTTTGCCATCTTGTGGAGACTTCTCTCCTGAAACCATAGTAACACCCAGCTCACCTTTAAAAGGCAATGCTAAAGTATGTCGAATGAATAAAGGTCCAGGAGGCAAAAATGGTTTGATATCGTTTACAACTTCTTTGAGATTTTTTTATCACGTGGGATTCGGTTAATAATTCATCTGAACCGCTAACAATATGAAGTGACTACACAAATGAATAAATGCTGAAAAAAACAACTGAGGAGAATTGGCAATTTGAAAAAGACAGCACTATTAAGTAGTGAACCTGATAAAGTAGTTTCAACTTCAAGTTTCTTATCTAGATGAAGATGTTCCTTTTCCTCTTCTTCCTCCTCATCATAATTGTCATCATCAAACACAGAGCCTCTGGGCTCTAATGTTGTCACAGAAACTTCATGAGAGAAGTATTCCTTTTTAGGTAATAAGTAATCCTCCTCGGTAGCATCTTGAACCTCAGGACCCTCATAGGGCTCGTCAAAATCTAAAAAGTCAACTGCATTTTCTGCCTTCTCATCATAATCTAGCAATATATATCAGCATTAAATACACAATCAGAAAAATGGCAAGATAGATTGAAGTAGATGAGTAAGCAAATATGCCATGTGTATTCCATCAAAATAATCATACACCTAAGCACATGTACACATGTTTAACTGGTCCTTTTCATGCTTTTCATCCCCTGCAGAAACCAAATAAGCACAAACCACTGTGCACAGTTACTTCAATGAACCAGAGAGAAAGAAAGAGAATCAAATAGCAATATCTATGATCAGGCCCTCCCCACCGATTTATTAGTTCTTAAGACAGTCTAATTAAGCAAATAGAAAACCGAAAAACCAAAGGTGATTGAGGTAAAAACATTCTTTGTAAAGTAGCTCAATTATGCAGACATGCAAGCTGGCGGAAAAAATAACCCTTGTGGATGAATAATTGCTATCTTCTATTGCTTGTGGCCGTGAAGAAATGCCCACTTAACTGTGTATAGTCAAAAGATTGCAGCATAAGTTGAGATATAATGAGAGAGGCCCGTATCAGTAAATCTGAATTCTAGGCAATTTTGTCAGTCACAAATTCAAAAAATCCTCTAATTGAATAATATTAAAACCACAAGAACAGTCTAGAGTAAGTTAAATACTCTGAATTCCTATATTGTTCTTCTTGGTGCACGAAATGATAGCCCTCCCATCGAGAAGGCGGCATCCAATTTGGAACATCTTAGCATAAACAACTTTTGTACTTCAATAGAAACTTGTTATATGGGAATTTCTTCGAACTCCTTACCAATATAAAAGGAAAAAAACTCCAACTAGTTGTCTCATTTCAAGCAACTTTAGCCATTACTCCACTTACGGAAGGCAACGTGATTGAATGCAATGAGCACATTCCTTAAGTTTAAGTTATATCTTCAATCTATAACCTACTTGTTGATTTATTATAACTTTTGAAAGAACTTATATGATTAGTCTGTCACTTCCGTTCAATTACCAATGCATGCAAAAAGGTTAAACTGTTCAATCTATTCATCAAATAGTAGTGTTGTATTGAATAATTAACAAGTCAGTTCTTGTATTAGAAACAAAAAGTATATTTCTGCCCCGCAACCAAGCTCCAATGCACTATGATATACAACAAACCAACAGAAGTTTCTCTTTAATGATTCGCTACAGAATGTCAAATTACTAAAGAGAAAATTTTTAATAGAGAAAGACTAATAGATGAAGAAACAAAGATACTAACAAAACATCAAAAACTGCATGAGATAGTTTTATTCTGGCAGACAAAATCACCTTGTTCTGCAGCATCAGCTGAAGTATTTGGTGATTTCACTGACAACTGAGAATAGAATAATAAGATTAGTGTCACGCCAAGATGGAAACAGAAAACATAAATTTCATACATAACCTCGTATCATAAAAAACGTATGACCAAATGGAACTTAGGGAAAAATCTCCTGATGTATAAAGACTATCCATATGATGCATAACAAAGACTTCGTACATCTATGTCTGTCAATGATGGACCCAACTTGTCAGCCAGTGCAGAAAGATGTTCCTTTGCATCCTGAAAGTAAGAAACAGAAATTTAAAATATTACTGTAACAAAAGAAAAGAAAATGATGACCAGAGATTATCCAAAGACTAATATGCAAAGTAAATCAAGCCAACCGAACATCACTTAGACTTGAAACAAATACAAAAAGACTAGATGAGTGCTGCAAAGCCTACAATTTGAGTGGCATCTTGAAAACTCAAACCATAATATCAATTGAAAACATTATCCAATGTAGGTCTAAGTTCCTAAGCAATTAATTACTAATCTACATTCAGTCAATGTTCCCCTAAACCATTAACTTAACTCATGTCAATGCAAAAGACATCTATTTCCCGATGCAAGAAAAGACCAATGTTCACCCATTGAACTGATAACCACGGGTGAATAGCATTCAACAAGGACTCGAGCTTTCTAAAAAATAGCAAAGAATATGAATCTTCTAATTTTCTGAGACTTCAACTAATAACCCTTAGTGTGGTTTAGTACATAGGAAACAGTTTGTCCTCTTCATAACTTAGTCAGAAAGCCATGTAGACGTGCTGAATTTTATCAAGAATCAATATGAAGAACAGTTTACATCTCTATAAATATTCCGAAACTTAAAAATTGAAAACTAAGTGGAAAACATATCATTCTTATAATATGTATGGAAAGAAGGCATGGACTAGATATAACATCTGATAGAAACAGAAAATCACCTCATCGAGGTAATCAGCATCAAGGTCACCAGAGTTATCAACATTCCCGAACATAAAACCCAAAAACCGATTACCTCCACCAATTTCCTCATATTCCTCCTCATCATCTGTTAAAATAGCATGTAAGATGTCATAAGTCACCAAAAAAATTGTAAGAAAAATCATTATAGCATAATTTTCGACAAGAATCGCATTACAAGTACACCAAAAAAGCCAACTTTCAGAATGAAACTAAAGGTAGAACAATATCCCATGGAAATAGATAAATGTAGAGCATACAAACCTGTTGAGAGTATTTGTCCCATATTGAAAAGCTAAGGGACTAAGCTTAGGTTTATAAAGGAGTTAGGCTACTCCCCCCATTGCCAATTGGTATTGGGATGGAACCTCAAC
>JANIMX020000533.1:3312972-3326530 GCA_024582655.2 Erythroxylum kunthianum
TCACCTTGGACATTCATTGGGACGATGACTTGGTTCCCCATATTTAAAGCACTTTAAAGGAGACTGTTTAGTATAAGGTGAGTTTAGTAGCTAGTGTAACTTGTTTGCTAGAATTTCTGGCATTGTTATTTCCCTTTACGCCCTTAACACATGTGGGAGTAGAGCTAACAACTTATTTTCCTTTTTCACTTATCACTCTCTTATTATTTCCCATTCTCCTATAATCTTGTGACCTTTTATTGATCAACACCTCAGCCCTCATAGCTAAATTCCTTGCATCATGAGCATTCAAGGCCATTTGAATCCCAATTTTATCCTGAATTATTAGCTTCAAACCTCTCAAATATCGAGTAACTTGGTGTAGTTTGCTTTGTACCAAATTATTTTGAGCTACCAATCTCAAAAACTTAGCAGTATACTTATAAATAGTCTTACTCCCTTAAATACAATTGTAATAAGTGTCAAACAAATACTACTTATATTCAAGAGGCAAAAATAGTCTCCTTAACCTATTCTCCTTCAATTGATTCCACCAAACAACAACTCCCCCTTAAGCTGATAAGTAACTAACTTTACTTTCATCTCATCAGGAATTTAAGTATAATCAACCTTTTACTTCTTCTAACCAATCTAAAAAGGATTTTATATCAAGGTCACCACTAAAGAATGAAATGTCTATCTTTAGTCTGCACTCATGATCACCCCCACCTTGTCTATGATGATCTCCTCTCGGGGTGGTTTTTTTTTTTTTATCATTGTTGGAATTGTGATTTCTCATTAAAGGTGTTGAAATTTGAGGTCATGCAAGGTTAACTTCCCTGTCAACTATTTCCCCAAATCTCTGGTTATTGTCACCTCTCATTAATGTCTAAAGCTGTCATGTGATTGTAGCCTATTGATGTTCAATATTACGAATAATTGTCTCGTGTTCTTTGATTCTTCTCCAAACATCAGGTAATCATTGAACGTCGTTATTAGGATTATTTGTCATTGTCAAAAAGAGCAAGCTTTGTGAGATTCAAAGCTTTGATATCACCTGACGCAGTGAAAAAGATATATAAACACAACTCCAATTCATAAATTGTAGGATAAAAATTCTCAAAGAGAAGATAAATTTTATTAATTGAGATTTATGTTAATCTCTCTCAAAATTTGTTTAAATAGGTTTATATAAACCCTAATTCATCTTAGGAAGAATTATAAACAAAATAGGAAACTTTAATTCATCTTACGGAGAATTTTAAAAGAAATAGGAAACTCTAATTTACCTTATAAAGACTTCTAAAAGAAATAGAAAAGTCTAATTTATTTTAGGAAGACTTCTAGACAAAATAAGAAAGAAATCAAAGAGATTGAGTAAAGTTTAAAATAAGAAACAAATAAAATAAAGTAGAAAATTATTCAAATATCTCGTAGAAAAGGATGATAAATAAGACATGATCACGTGTTATTCAATATTCCATTCTACCCAATCAGAAAGAAATCTAGAGACTAATATTAGATAAGGAGTGATCATGTGCTAGTCAATATACCATTCTGCCCAAAGAGAAAGAAATGGAGAGAGGAAAATTGGATAAAGCAAGATCATGTGCTAGTGAATTATCCATTCTGCCCAAGAATTTAAAGGTCTCATCATTAAAGAATTTTATGTTACTGTGAGATCCTTAAAGACGTGGTAACATTATTTAGTTAGGAAAATATTTATTTTGTACACTAATTATCAAGCTTTGAAGTATTTGGCAAGTCAAATGCAATTGAGAACGAATATGCATGATAGATGGTCAACTTTTATTGACAAGTTCCTATATACATTAATGCACAAAGAGGGGAAGAATAATATGGTTGTTGATGCATCAAGTATAAAGATGGCTATAATGAAGATCTTAAGTATAAAGGTTGAGGGTCTTGAGTATTTGAAGGAGTTATAGGAAAGAGATGGAGATTTTGGAAAATTTTGGGATTTACATTTGGTGAAAAAATCTTATGATGATTCCCATATTTATTGTGGTTTTTTATGAAAGGAAATTAACTTTGTCTTCCAAGAACTTCACTCAGGAGAAGGTGATTAGAGAATTGCATAGGGGAGGCTAAGTTGGTCACTTTGGTAGAGACAAGACTCTTGAAGAGGTGAGAAAGAGATACTACTGGCCACAGATGAGGAGAGATATTGTTCCTATTGTGGAGAGGTGCCAAATTTGTCAAGCTTATAAGGGATATGTTTTAAATGCTAGTTTGTACATGTCAGTGCCAGTTCCTAATATTATTTGGGAGAATTTGTCTATAGATTTCATATTGGAGCTTCCAAAAATACAAAGAGGTATAGATGCTGTCTTTGTCGTTATGAACATGTTTTTTTAAAATGGCACAATTTATCCCTTGTAAGAAGATGACAAATGCTACAGTAGTTGCCAAGTTATTCTTTAGAGAAGTGGTGTGACTCCATGGTGTTCCTAAATCCATCACTTTTGATTGTGACAACAAATTTTTAAGTCACTTTTAGAGAACCTTATGAGGGTTATTTGATTCTTTTATTAAGTATAATAGCACTAAACATCCAAAAATCGATGGCTAGATAAAAGTAGTGAAATGGACTTTGGATAATTTGGTAAGATGTATATGTTGTGACAAACTCAAAATTTCAGAATTTTTGATTGCACAAGCTGAATTTGCTTATAGCATGGGCCATAGTTCCCTTGGTTAATAATTATTTTTTGTAGTTTACACAAAGGTACCTAATCATACTCATGATCTTGTTAAATTGCCTAAATCTTCTAACGTTTCTCCTAGTGCTACAAAGTTATCCAAAGAAGCAGAAGAGATTCAAGTGGAGGTGAAAAAGAAGAATGAAAGAATTAATAAGAAGTACCAGGTTAAGGTTGATATGCGTAGGAGAACTTAAGCATTTAATGTTAGAGATAATGTTATAATATTCTTGAGCAAGAATCAAACTGTTAGAGATCATCATAAACTTCAACAAAAAAATATGGTTCGTTCCGAATTAAAAGAAAAATCAATGACAATACCACGTTGTTGAACTATCTTTATGGATGGACAATATCTCTCCAACTTTCAATATTGTTGATCTTTCGCCTTATTTTCATGATACAAAGCTTGGATATACTGATAATAATTAGTGATTGAGTTATTTGAGAAGTGAAAATGAATTATGAGACATTTGAATTCTTAGACAGAATGAAATATTCACAAGCACGTGATCTCACCTTATCCAACATTAATCTATGCATTTCTCATAATGATATATTGACTAGCAATTTCTTATTTCAAACTTTACTCAATCTCTTTGATTAATTTCCTAATTTTTTTCCCATAAGTCTTCTTAAAATAAATTAAAGTTTCCAATTTGTTTTGAATATCTTCATAAGATAAATTCGAGTTTTTTTTAAGTCTTCTAAAGATGAATCAAAGTTTCATATTTTATTTAAAAATGATAAGATAAATTAGGGTTTATAAACCTATCTAAACAACTTTTGAGAGAGATTAACATAATTTTTTATCAATTTTTTTTAAAAATAGCTTATAATTCTTGAATTAGAATTATTTTTGTTTATCTTTTTCACTGCCTCATAGCTAAATATAGATATAATTAGAACCAAGGTGTTTCATACATATCCTGATATTTAAATAGATATTTATCAAGAAATAATGCTACTGTTATTAATAAACTCAAATTATTTCGGGGAAAAAAACTATTATTCACACGACCCAAAGTTTGAGTATTCAGCTAATAAATTTATATTATGCTAAAATAGCGTGCGATATATACATTGATATATCTATATGTCGTCGGTGAGACAAAAAGCCCACAAACCGAAAAAAAAGGAAAAGCTGAAACTAATTAGCTGCAAATATGTATATTTACATAACAGAAGAATTGACTGCATATTGGAGATGATTGGTACGAGGGTACAACTTGTGCATTAATATCTGTCCACACACAGCAGGAGCATGACTTCTTGTACGGAAATAACTTTCACCGTGTAAACCAAAACACATAAAACTGTGTATTTGACTTGAAAAATGAACAAGCTTGTCTTGGTTTGTGCTTAGCTCCGCCCAGAAGTACATGAAAACTCCACTTTACCTTCCTCTTTTTAACTTCTTGGATATGTATATCTACTCGAATAAATTGTGAAAAGACCTCACAGAGCCACTCCTTTTCTTGTTCATAAATGGAATCTTTCCTTCTTTTCCATCCAACTAGGTTAAGATAACAAGTCTTTCTTTGTCTCTCTGTCTCTGAAATCTGTCTAAATATGGTTGGTGACTTTCTTCTGGTCTCTGTGTGAAAGTGGCATAAGCACCAAAAAAAGAAGGCATCTTAAAAAGGAAACAAAGTAAAAAGAGTTGATAAACCTAGGTGGCCTGTGCTGGTGACCTCCTTGTAATTTTCCCGAGCTTGGATTGGTAAGCAGAGATAGGTTCTATATCTCTTAATTATTCTCTCTTCAGCTTCCAACTTTGTTAACCCACTTCAGCTCTTTGCTCTTTACTCTTTTAGTGCCTCTCTCTATCTAGGGTTGGTTTCAAGATTCGGTTTTTTTCTATTCTATTTTGGGTAACTTTTCTTTCTATACTCATCTTCAGATTCTTAGCTTGATTTAGCAAGTCTCCTAATTTTCTCATCTCATCCAATACTTTGTTATGTGTACTAGTTTTATTATATGATGATTGACGGGGATTTCTTCTACATTTCTATTTGCAGTAATATTCACTAACTGGTATATTTATTTTTGTCTTCCTCATCCGTTTATTAAACTCTCTTTCACTTTCTGATTAAGTTAACCGAAAATTTCATGCAGCTTACAGATGAAGGTAAACTCTTTCTCTATAGTGCATTTGTTTCTCACCTTCCCTTGAATCAAATAGTTTCGAAGCTCTTTGATTCTCTTTGTTGACAGTTTGATCTATTGAATCCTTGTCACTGAGATCAGCTCTCAGTTTCTTAGACAAAATCCATTAATCTTCATTGTTGGTTTCTTTCAACTGTTTATTAATATTCTGCCAATGTAACCATTTTTTTTTCCTATTCTCTCTTCCTTTAAAGGATAAAGGTGTTGTGTGAGAAGTTTTAGATAAATTAGATTTCGTCTTCAAGAAATTTTGACATGGGAAAACCTAGATAGATTCTGGGTTGGTTTTGCCAAGTTCATCTTTGTGATTCTAGACAAAATATGTAGTTGAATCGTTTATTCTTCCTGATCCGATTCATGACTCTTTCAATCTCTACGCACCTTAAGTAGATATATACTTCTATATATGGAGAGGCAGTCTTATGGGGTAAAACACACAATCACACTTGTTTTATGTCACCGAGTCACTGATCATTAGCATTCCCTTGTTTGATTCTTGTTAAGAAAAACCCATTTTAGTTTTATTGATCAATCCACAGAAAACTCTCAAATCCATTATAGTATCTGTCGTTCCTCCTCTATGAAATTCCAGTTTAATTTTCATACATATAGTAACTTTGTATAGGGAAAAATGACGAGGCAGAAAATCCCAATCAAGAAGATAGACAACATAACGGCAAGGCAAGTGACATTTTCAAAGAGGAGAAGAGGGCTTTTCAAGAAGGCTTTTGAGCTCTCAACGCTCTGTGATGCTGAGATTGCTCTGGTAGTTTTTTCTGCAACTGGGAAGCTCTTTGAGTACTCAAGCTCAAGGTTCCTTTTCTTACCCCTTATAATTCTCATTTTCATTTGCTTATGTCTCCAAGAATACTGCCTTTCATTATTAATTAACTGATCATGTCCTTTAGTTAGGATCCATATGAGACCATGTGATAATTGGTGATTTCATTGATCAACCCAGTACGGGTTCTAGTCAGCTACTCATCAATTGGTTTCTTTCAAAGCAAACAAAATTGTGAAAGGAAGAAAAAACGTGTCATATAATATCTTATGTCAGACCGACTATATATATATATATGTACCAAGGGTAATATACAGTGTTTGATGTCAGTATAGCTACTAGTATATTTGATGTCAGTATAGCTACTAGTGTCTTTGCTGTCAGTTCAACGTTATATTTGAGAGAGATTATTATAATATCCATTGATTTTATGTAAGAAACAGATATAATCAGTGAATCCTTTTCTATCAAGTGATTTCTTGCTTAATCCAGTGAGTCATATTAGTACTTGATAGTAGTACCTTTGCTGTTTCTTTTTCCTTTTGTTAGTTTTATACTTTGCCAAGAAAAACAACTGTTTATTTTAAACTTGAAACTTATAGTTTAGCTTATGCTCATAAAATATTAATTAGATGTGTTTGCAACTAACTGATTTCAAAAGTATACTAAGTAAATATCACGTATAAGATGAAAATCGACAGAACAGGCACTACATAAGAAATCCAGTTCAATATATATATATATATATATATGCTTAAAACAATAAGGTAGCCTACTCTAGCTTATAACTTCCGGATTCTACAATTGCATATAGAACCAAGATCAGTCATGTCTGAAGTTTGTAACACAAACATGAAAAGTAGATATAAGTTCTTTACACCATCTTTTATACTTTTATGGGCATTAACAGTTATATGCATATATGTTAAGGAACCCTTTTGTTCATTCCAACATTTCATGACCATTAATATCTTTTTTAACTTCACATAATCTCTCTCTCTCTCTCTCTCTAGGCATACATATATATATATACCGTGGTCATATAGTTTAGTATGTTGATAAAATTCAAACCACATTATATGCATATAATCTTCGAATACCTTCTAGGATATGGGTGAAAATTGAGAGTTAGTTCATATGACCACGGTATATTATGATCTAGGTTAATTAACCAAGTATATAACTACATCAATTCTTGGTTTTATGTTCCGTCGGTATTTCGGTTTTATATGATAGAAACGTAGTGAGGCGTTCCATGTTATGAGAAACTATGGAAGCAAACTGTTTTTCAAATTCAAATACCAAAACTATTTTAAACTTCTTGATGAATATATGTTTCCAAAAAGTTTGCTATTTCATTCCAACACTTGCATAACTTATAACAACAGCAACAACACTGAGTAGAAACTTGCATAACTTATAACAATAACAACAACAACACTAAATAAAATTTTCACTGAAACGCGAGATCTGAGGAGGTCCAATAGTACACATCCTTACTCCTAACTAATAAAGAGACTATTTTCAAATGACCCACGTAAAAAGAGACAGAGAGAGAGAGAGAGAGAATGATAGAGAAGAAAAATAATAAAAATAATTATTATTCAATAAATAATAATAATAATAATAATAAAATAATACTAATAATAATAGTAGTAATAATACTAATACTAAGAAGGAGAAGAAGGAGAAGAAAATTAATAGTGATAATAATGTGAATAACAATAACAATAATAATAAATCAACAACACTCAGTAGAAATCTCACTGGTACGTAGGATTTGGAGATAAATAATATATTAATATATTAATAATAATAATACCAATAACAATAACAGTAATAATAATAATAATAACTACTAAGTCAAGTTAGGTCAACTTATGAGACTTACAAGAATCACTTTATAAGAGATTTTTTTTTTCTAAATCATAGTATACGAAAGTTTTTTATTACAGGTCATGTCTTCGGTAAGTTCCAACGCTGTCATATCATTCTTGATTACCTCCCCTCATTTCTTCTTAGGCCTCACTTTCTTTTTTCTTACAGTCTCTGATTATTATCTTCTCGCATTTTCTCTCTAGAGTTTCTGGATGTCTACTTTTAACATGTTCAAACCACCTAAACCTTATCTTTCTTAAATTGTCAACAATATTAGTTAGCTTTAGTCTGCCCCTTACTATCATATTCTTGACCTTATCTCTTCTGTTAAGGTTACATATCTAATGAAGTATCATAATCTCCGTAACTATAAACTTATGACTATGCACTTGTTTAATAAGTTAACACTCTGCTTCATAGAGCATGGCCGGTCTACACAGAACTCCTCATGCACTTCTCCATTTAGGACACCATATTCTGATCCGGTGAACTATGGCTTCATCAATCTCTTCATTGCTCTAGATAATTGATCATAGATATTTAAAACTCTCTTTTTGTAGTCAGATGCAAAATTTGTTCTTAATTTTTTGATTAGTTCTTTCGTACAAATTAAAAATAACAAAACTTTAGACTTAGACGTTCTCTTTGAGAGGTTGTTTTAAGTGAAAAGTAACTAATGGGACATTTTAGGCAATTAAGAGGATATTTTTAATTTCGTTTGTAAGTGGAAGAAAGAATATCAAAATCACTAGAATTTCCTATTTTCTTGTAGTGTCATTGACTTTGAGCCCAATGAGGTAGAATATAACTAGCTTTATTAGCCTGCAATTGTCTCACCATTAAAGCTTAAGGATGTGCGCTGATAAGTTTCTTTCTTGAAGCGATTAAAAACCCAAAAAGTGGATTCAGGATCAAGATAAGATAGTACTAAACCATTGGACATATGTGGTTGATATAAGTATGAATTAGGTTGTTATCAAAAGATCAAATATAAGTTTAAAATAGGGCAATTCTAGTGAGTAAACTAGTTTGGTTAATTGAACAGTAGAAGCATCATTTCAATTTAACAAGAATACTGTCATATTATAAGAGATATTTGTAATGTTCCCTATCTTCGTAACTTTACCATGATATACATATAAGTTTCAGTTGATAGTAATATTTTGTGTTTTTCGATATTACAGAGAAAGTTATTTGTATATCACATATTTTTTTGGGTGTATAAAATCAAAATATAGAATAGAAGAATACTCAAACAAAAATATAGATATGTTCATTTTAAAATAATATAAGAAACATAAATTCTAAACAATAGAAGAATACGCAAACAAAATATATATTTTTTAATTGGATAAATAATTTTACCTTGATTGACTTAAAGATGATACAAGAGGGCGATCTTTAGAGTAACTAGTAAGGTTACTCCTTTGTGATTAGAAGGTCATAGATTTGAATCACGGAAACAAACTCTTTGTAAAAAAATACAAACATTCTTAGTTACTAAAAATTTGAGTTGGATAAACGTGAAAGAAAGAACCACAAAACGGAAAAACACTATTTGATAAAAGAAACAAAAAAAGGACTTAAAGTTATTTTTAAAGTGTGGAAATAAGTTTCCAACTAAAATATTTTGAAAATATTAAAATATACAAACTTCATTGTTTTTGTGCAACACCGACTGTACCTCATACTAAGAAGCTTCATTACTACTTGACAGTGTTTATATAACCGGGTTGGTCCAAAATTAGTCAATGGAATGATTGGATTAAGGTCCACGATACGGTATGTGTTCTAGTTGAATACTGAATCCCATAACTAGCTCTAAAAATATGTTTTACATGTTTGTTTTATTTTTAAATTGTCTTCATTGTGTTTTATTAAAATTATTGGCTTGGATTGGATTAGTGTGGTTGGTTAAAATTTGAGGTTTTTCTTGTCCTGCTTCAATAAAATGTCTACTTTTTCAACCACTAGTTTCTCATCCTCAGAAGTTGGGGATTGTAACCCTTAAATTGCAGGTGATTGTGACTGTAAACACTATAACTTCATAATCTCTTTGCTTTGACTTATGTTTATACCATTGACAATAGCAAGAGAGGCAAGTCCAGTCATAAGTACTAGCTTGCAGTTGGATACCAAGTAATATCACCCAAAGCGTAAAAGGTGATGAAGTAGATCCAGAATGAGAACAAACCTAAACCTAAAGCTTTATCAAAGAAACTCCAATTTCAGGGGCAACCAAAAAAGTTTAAGATTCTAATCATATTTGCTCAGGGTTGAGATTTTGGTTTTCTTTATCTTATATGACTGGTCCATAGGATCTTCCTTTTAATAGATATTAGGGGTGTAATATTAACACCTAATACAAAAGTCAATCACGTAGGAAAGTAGGTTAGGGTTTCAACAATGAATCATATCAGATGCATAAACTAAATCTAAAACAGAATGCTTGTACACGGGCTGAAGAGATTAAACTGCTAAACATATTGGAAGTATTAGTGGAAGTGTGGGTAATCTTTGTAATAAAATTGTATGACATGAAGTATATGTACAAAATGCACGTAATATAATGTATGTAGCGATAGATACCTATAATTCATCTTCCTTTTCAACTTATTTTCTTGAAAAAAGCCATATTGTAGAAGATAATCAGAAGAATAATGGCCAACCTATTGTTATTAAAGTGTGAAGCAGGTTATTGAAAGGCGCAGTCTGCAGTCAAAGAACCTTGATAAGTTTGTTCAGCCATCTCTTGAACTGCAGGTAATATGTTTTTCCCTGTGAATTCTGTTTGCTTCTATGAGACGATTGTCGTTTGTGTCAGGTATACCACAATTTAAAATAAGGTCAATGTTAAATTCCTGGGTCGACAATATTGGGTTCAATCTGAAGTTAAAAATGAATCTCAAAGGGCCAGATTCAATAATTTATTTATTTATTTTTTGAAAAAAAAAATGACAATTATGAAGAATCTTAAAGGGGAGGGGAGGCTCAGATCTGAAATGGGTAAGTGAGAATTATCAGCACATACATGTATACATACTAAGAGTGGTGCATGACTTGAAATCATATCATGAAGTGACCATTATAACTGAAATTATATCTGTATCAAATCCTGGTCCATGTACATTGTGAACTTTCTCATGCTGTAATGGTCATTTGCTTCATGTGATATTCTTTTAATTACTTTCTTATGTAGCCAAACGAATATTTATTAACAAAAGAGTTGAGAAGCAGAGATTGGATATTTACTGGATTGGAAGCAAGACTTATTGACTTTCCATTCTGATAAGCTCTTCTTGGAACCTCTGTAATATTTGATACTTTGTTAGATTCATCTCACTGATGTCCTTCTTGGGAAAAAAATTAAATTACTATGTTTCACCGGACATTAACTTGGATGCTATGTAACACTAGTTCTAAAACTTGCATACTACTATTCATTTCCTTTCTATTTCCTATGCAAATGAATTGAATTTTCTGTTTTTACCACATAGTGTTTATAGAGAAGGAAGATGATAATAACTTTTTGATTGGTTTGAACCACACATGAATGCTTTACCAACTCAAGTCTTGCTAATGATGGGATTTCAAGCTATATTTTAGCCCAAGTCGTCTCAAGCATTAGGTTTCTATTTGGTGTCACATCTGCATCTAATCTTTACGTCGAATTTAGAAGAAAAGACATCGGGTTTTTGATACCAAGGTTAAAGCCAATCTTTTGTTTTCTTAGCTTGACAGTGCTACATGTAACAATTTGAGCAAGGAAATAGATGACAAGACCCGTGAATTAAGGTATAGCCGCAATTCTGTAATCTTGTAGTCGATAGAAGCAGTTGTCACCTATACAATACTGGTAGATGATGGAACAATGACAGGCAACTGAGAGGAGAAGAGCTTCAAGAATTGAACATTGAAGAGCTGCAACATTTAGAGGAACTACTTGCGAAGGGCTTGACCCGTGTTCTAGAAGCAAAGGTTTGTACAGCTCTTGCTCCAGTTTTTCTTGACTAATTTTCTTTGGAACCTTACTAATCTACTACGTTCTCAAAAGAAGTTTCTATGTGGTTCAGGGTGACAGAATCGCTAATGAGATCAGCACTTTGACAAGGAAGGTCATAGGCTTAACTCTTCGCTTTGCAAGCCATTTCTGCAGTTTCATAGTCAATAGCAAACATAATTTGAGAAGAAAATAAGCATATAATGACCAGAATCGTGATTTCTATTTCTCTATTTCTCTTCACCTTCTTCTATTTATATATTTTCTTGCAGCGAATTGAACTCATGGAACAGAATCAGCATTTAAGAAATCAAGTGAGGCTGAGAGATTGTATGTTCTCGGTTATTTTTTGCATATTACCTTTACTTTTGAGTTCATCTTCATTTTGGCAGGTTATAGATTTATCAGTGGGCCAAACCCGCTGTTTACTTGAGCAAGGCCAATCATCAGACTCTACCATGATCAATAGCATCAGCTCAGCAGATCCTGATCAAGACACCTCATTTACTTTTCTTAAATTAGGGTTGGTTGGTTATAAAATTCTTTACCCTACAACTACAATTTAAAGTTGATTCTGATTAATATCCAAAAGCTCCTGTGCAAGTGGTTCAAAATTATATGGTGGTCAGCTAACCAAATTTAGCAGAAACTACTGAGTCTTGTACTCAAGCACTTGACTGACATGACTTCTAATTGAACTCAAAGCATGAGCAAAGCATCATATTATATTTTTTCTTTCTTGAAGTAGTAATGTAGTTTTTGGAATTGACTAGTGGCGATATTAGGCAGTTTTTAGGAGCAGCATCTTATGGAGACAACTATTCTAACTAACCTGTTAATGCCTTTGCAGGTTTTCTTTTTCCTGATTGAATCTGAAGATTGATTGTGTATGGAGGAGTAGTTGGATTTCTATATTTTCGTGTTGATTGAGAAGGGGAATTTAAAGTAAACCATAAAGATGTAAAATTCTCTTGAGCACGGAAAGATCTATGACATATATATGTATATGTATATTTTTACGAGTCTAGCCTTTATTGTTTTTCTTAAGATAACAGATAATGGTTGAAGTTAAAGCTGTTATGGAAAGGCTGCGCATGCAATACTTGAATTGCAATTGTGTCTCGGATTGCCTAATGATGTTAATATTGGTCTCAGTAGGATATATGCGTGGACATGCATCATAGATTTAGTGGATCATTACTTCTTTTTTATTTATTCTCTTTTCAGTTGGAATGGCCGTTTCCTCATTTTTTCCAAGGACCTGAAAAAAGAAAAAGGAACCCTAGTTTCTGGTATTAGGGTTTTAAGGTTGGTGATGTGTAGAATTAACCTGGTAAGATTAACAGTGATAAAGTGTTACTGGAATTTGAGTTAAGTGGGAGCGCCAATAGGAGTAAACAAGAATAAAGGTAACGGTGTTGTCATGCTTCCAACAGAGAGCAATGTAATCGTTTTGTTTTAGAAACAGACCAGCTACCTTAGCTTGTGTTTATTGGTCATTGTATTTTTGTTGCAAGAAAACCCCACAAGTAGTCTTTACTTTTCAGATAAAGTAATATTAAAAAATAGATTGACAGAAACTTAAGGAGCCTTAAGTTTGTGAGAGTTCGTTTTGTCATTAATTGGTAGATTTGGAGAAGAAATTTTTAAGGACCTTGTAGGTGATTTTAAGGAATTGAAGGAGTGTGAAACTTTTAAAATTTGTGTTATTGTATGAGTGGGTGTTGTGAGTTATTTCTATCTATAATATTTTAAAGTCTTGATAAATTTTGAAGTTTGAAAAACAAATTATGTTTATAAATTGATTTTTATATGATGTTTAGTTTTTGATAGAGTTAAGATCAGTTTAAGGAAATGTGTACATTCCATTAGAAGACATCATAAGTTGATTTTGAACCTAAATAGGATAACTAATTGGTAGAAGAAATTTATAGGTTCATTTTATTGTCAATAAAATGAATATTATTCAATATTCTGGTCGGGGGATATCACTGCTAAAAAGGTTGTCACAGTCGCTTGGCAGCAGGT
>JANIMX020000534.1:0-10578 GCA_024582655.2 Erythroxylum kunthianum
TCTGATTCAACTACTTATCTCGACTCAATACCCCCATCAACTATTCTATCCTTAAAATCAGGTGTTAACAATATTCTTCTGGTGGTCCTCAGTCAAGTAGTATAGTTGCAATTGCATGTCCATAAGAGATTTTTGTTAGATTTTACTTATCAAATGTACGCTACTAATTTTTCAAGTTAACCACTTGATGGTCTTTAGTATAATGATCCACTTAAAAATTTCTTTCTTTAGTAAGATTCCTTCTTATTGATTTCTAACTGCATTTTTTACTTGGACATATATCTCCATAATAAGCAACTATGACTTATTTCCTCTAATGAAATATTTCCATCAATGTTCTCTGGTTTACCTCCAAGTAAATGATAATTAGTTCATCTCTAACTTTTTCAAGTATGAATTAAAGATTTCAATTGTGTTATTGGGCATAATGTCACGCATAATCTTCCTATTAAATGCATAACCAAACCTAAAAATTAATAATTCAAGTCTCTTGATTTCACCTATAAACAAATATTCTTTTAAGTATTCAAAATATATGTTAAAGACACTTTTCTTCTCTTTTGGGATTAGTTTTTCATATTTGTGAGAAAGATCATACGTTAAGGCAGCATACCCTTATGTGTAGGAGAAATCTTGGTGCCAGCATCACATATCGGCGGTGCGGAAAATAAAAAAATTTGTTCCGAACATTCCCAAATCAGGATCTAATACCGATATAAGGTAAAACTATAATTCACAACACAACTAGCCAATAATTCCTAATTCACAGTTAAACAACTAGCCAATATACCGTTTCTGATAAACAATTATATCTGGAACAATTACATAAATATAACGATGACACATCTGATATAAATAAAAGTTTGTGACCTCTTTATAACCAATATTTCCTAAAACAAATATTTCAAGAATAAAAGTATTATCAATTACTCATAAAACTCATAAATCAAATATTAAATAAAAATTATTTGACTGACACAGTAATGAAGTTATGCCCATTAAACATTATTATATAAAATTCAAGTCATTTACTTATAATAATAACTTTATTATTGAGCTAATAAATTAGTAATTATTATTTCATTTTAACTAAAAACTTATTTTTATTTTAATAAAGAAAATAATTAATATAAATAATAATGCATGTTTAATTATGTGTGATTTTAGATAATTAATTCTAATTTGATTATTTAAATTTTGTAACGACTAAAGAATTTAATTATAACGTAATCTTTTCTCTTTGTTAACTTATTAATCTTTTAAGATTATATCTTATATATGATAATTAGAAAATATAATGGATGACATTCGTATCTATCATAACCTAATATGGAATTCATCATTTATAGACCCAACCCAACACGATGTTAATTTTAATAATTATATATATCTACTAATAAACACTGTTGTGTATGGGACTAATTTGACAGTTGTTTCAGAAACTTCGCACACACCAACCAAAGAGTCGCTCGCACTCTTCGCAAATCTTCCTCTATAAGATTCCCAGAAGCTTCTTTTTATTATTGTTTAATAATAATAAAAAATACGTCTATAATATGTTGGCAGTTAATAAACAAAAACCGTTGTAGTTTTGAATTTCGTTGTGATGAAACGGCAACCGTGTGCGGTGGCCAGTCCCAGGAATCGGTTCAGCGTATTCGAATTCGGCGAGGAGGACGAGCAGGTGGAGAGAACCTCCGGGAATCTTCTAGGAAGGTTTGGAAAATCTAGGAGGAGAAAGCACTCACGTTCTTCTCCTTCCACCAAGTACAAGTCACTTGCATGCTGTGAGTTTTTTTATACTCTTTTTCGTTTTTATGAATTTTAAACGTGTGCATATTCTGTTTGGTTGATGCGAATGTGCGGGAAAATGAAAAGCGGACGACTTGAAACTTCTTTCTTCTTGTCGAATACGTCAGCGTTTTTATACCTCACAACGATAGTCCATTGCTGCTCTGTTGTTACGATCTTCATTAAGTTCTGTAAATTAAGTTGGTTTTTATATGATGAGGAATTCGGAGAAATGTAAATGTATGACAAAATTTGATGATGTTTCTGTTTCGACTATCATCGCTTAATCTCCATTGTTGTTGTTTTCGCTTCTCTCTCCTACAAATTCATTTCTTTTTGAAGGACTGTTATTTAAAAGCAGTAACAGGGACTCTAAATGAGAAAAATAGGAAAGGGACTGTTGATGTTGGTATGCACCAATTGAATTATTTTTGATGGTAAAGGTCATAAGCACCTATATGTTTTTGGTTTCTTTTCATAGACCTTGTACTGGGTTTAAACTCTTTGTTTCTATTATTCACTTAATTGTTAATTAGTCTTTGTTCTTTAACTACAGGTGGGTCCAAAATCCAGTCCGACAGCATTTGCAACAGGCTAGTGGACATTGATGGTGATAGTAGAGGAAATGGTGTCATACATCCTGCAAGTTCTCTTATAAAAAGTAGTACTTGTGAAGAGGATGCTGTTGGTGTTGGGATTTCTCAAGCGGATACCCTCGCGTTTTCAAATTTTTCACATTTTAAGGTTTGTCAGTGCTTATTTAAGTTTCGTCTGACACTTGAATAATAGTCTGACTTGGAATATACGTTTGTGCTGAACTTCCCATAAGGGAATTACGCGAGGAAGCAGATTAATATGTTGTTGGATGAAGTTACCAACGTAAAATTTGTGCAGAGTCAGCAAGTTGGAAAGATTTCAGAGGATGATGGACAGATCAAACTCAATTTATTAACTTCTGTCTCAACTGCCCTAGCAAATGAAGGTCCTGCTTTTGCTATTGGATTAAAAGACTTGCTTTACTTTCTTCTGCTTTCATGAGGTTACTTAACTTTATTGTCTTTTCTCTTTTCAGTTAATTCAGAACAAAAAGTTGCGGAGCGTGGTTCCTTGAGACATGAAATTGTGAGTGGTATAAGAATTAGTTTTGATCTTCTTGTTGTGTGATTAAAGATGCAATTTATGAGTGGAAGTATTTTTCTACAAGTCATTTACCGAGATCAAAAGGATTATAAAATGGATATAAATCATCTGAATGGAAAAGAAAATGAAAATGTGTCAGAGTGCATTCAAACAGTTTAACACATTGGATTGAATTGAGTTAGACAATAACGTCAGTTTTCACTTCCTATTAATCAGTTTAGATGCTTCATATAGGTGATTAGGCTTAACTATTTTGCACTAAGCTAATTGTGGTCCTTTATTGTCCTTCCCTTTCCCTTATCTACATCATCTGATTTTCTTTATAGTTTTAATAATTGCAATGTATAACATTTGCTTTATTTGACAAATTTTCAGGATCCGTTGAGCAAGGAAGTTATTATATTCCCAGATTTTTTCTTATTTGGGGAATTGTATTGTACAGAGTCCCGCTTAATTTTTTCCGAGAGCTTTGTCAGAGTTGAGGCTTCAACTGTAAATGGCACTAAGGGAAAGTTTAATGCTAGGTGGCCTATTCTTGATATTATTAATGTTGAGTCTGAATGGTGCAGGAGGGTGAGATATGCTACTTTCTCTTCTCTTCTACAAACACTGCTTTCATTTTTCTTTTACGTACATGCTAGGATGGGTAGCTTAAGTTTCTTTGATTTCTGAATGTAGGTTGAGACTGCTATTGTTAATCTTCATCTTAAATCAAAGGTTTCTCAAGGAATTGGAAATGTAAATGAAACTTCAGGTTTGTAGTTCCACTAAATTCAAGGGTCTGTTTAGGTTGAATGTCATGATGAATTCAGCATTTTTTGGACCAGCACTATGCCTTCTGATCCTATTCTTAAACTCTGTTGTAATCTTGCTGCACCTTGCTGTATGGAAACAATGCCAAAAAATGCCTAAGTTTTGGAAACGTGACTAACATACAAACAAATGCGTTTAAGGTCTAATTTCCTGCACTTAACTTTTGACATTCATTTCCCATTGCCTGCCAAGTGTTCTACCATCATACAAAGAGATCTCTTGATTATGAATTTGTCATAAATAAATTTTCAGATTGCATTGCCAATTTTCTGTAATAGGTTCTCTTCGTAAAATGTCCAAATTGATGATTCGTCTCCAGGACAACAGTTGTGAGAAAGAACATTGGTAAAATGGGTATTATTTACATGTAAAAGTCATTGTAGTGGTGAAAATGATGTTTATTTCTCCATTAATAATGGTGTTTCATCTTTCATCTGTATTATTGATCGTAAGATATTGCACTTTATTCTTAATGTTTATTGTTTTTTTTTGGGTATATCTGGTTCCTTAAAGCATCACTTTCTTTCTCTAATAAAGTTAAAATATCAAAAAGCTTGTTTGACCAATATGAGGATGTATCCTACCTTGTCTTTTGTAAATGAGTTACAGTTTCTTATTTTGTTAAATATGTTGTGCCAAAAATTAAAATGTTGGAATTTCTCATTGACAGGGTTAACTTTTGATCAAACCTCTAGATGTATCAATAAGTTGCAGTTCTCGATTTATGATCCTGATTGGTGTGAAAGACAAGAAGCAATCAAACTCTTAAGTTTCAGATACAGAGATATCTGGAGTGGTACTTATGGGTGAGTATTTTATTCTTCTTGCTGATTTTATAAATTGAGAAATAAAATCACTTTTTAATGTTCCTGTTCATGGTAGCAGGAAGTTGTGACTCCATTTCGAAATAACTTAAAACTAGCATGTTTTTGTGCAATTCTTAGGCAATTTTGCCTTACTGCAGTTTCTGTTTAAATAACTCCTTTCCATTAAACTCTTATCCATTCCAGTGCTTATCAGGAAAATGATGATAATCATGGGCACAACAACATGGCCATCTCAAAACCTTATATATCTGGGTAAGTTCTTGATATTTGGGATTGAGAGTCTAGCACATTTTTGTCCATGTAGCAAGCTTTGGTGTAAGTGCTTATATGTGTCAGTCTGACTAAAAAGTTTTATATGTGCTTGTGCATATACACTTGTGTGTCTGAGTACTTGAATCTGCTATATGCATGCAAGTTCTCATAAAATGGTTGGTACTATACAACTGAAGGATGAATGGTATTGACTCTATATACTTTTTTCCAGTTACTCTGAAAGGTTTGAAATAGAAGCTATTTTAAGAGAGCGGAAAAGTCTCTACTCCTATAGTATTATCGGACTTAATTTCAGTTTAATGAAAATGCATTTTAATGCATAATGTAGTAGATTTTGTTGATTCTTTTTCTTGCAATGTAATTTCTTCATTCACCCCTGACATCATGTTCATCCTTGTTAACAGATTTTTCTTATAACAATGGATACTATTTGACATGATTGATATGTGATTGGTTTTGGTTTCTCGCGTTGGAGTTTCCATATGATTATCTCTATTAAGTCTTGAAAGAATGTATTCCATTTCTGTTTAAAACTTTTTCTTGGAAACTTTTCTGATATGTGTTGCTGTTAATATTTGTTAACAATTTAAACTCGCTGGATAATTTCCCTGGATCACAATCACACTTATTTCATCCATTACATGTGTCGATTGAGATTCTTGTGCTTTAGTCTTGATCAGACTTTTGAAGAAATTATTTTCCCAAAAGGAGACCCGGATGCTGTTTCAATTAGCAAGAGAGATGTTGAACTTCTTAGCCCAGAGACATTCATCAATGACACAATAATTGACTTTTATATCAAGTGAGTTTAGCCCCTTATATTCATCCTTTTTATTTTCCTTTTTGAAGCATATTGATCTTTCTTCACATTCTTGGCTCCTATACATTACTTAATGTTTACTAATGAATGTCAGTCATTTTTTGGTTGGACTTTTACTTTCACATTATAAAATAAAGTAAGTTTAGATAAGTTGGTTATTGGCAGGTGTTTAAACAATAGACTTCTTCCTGAGAACCAACCAAGATTCCACTTTTTCAATAGTTTTTTCTTTCGGAAACTCGCTGATCTTGACAAAGATCCATTGAGTGCTCATGAAGGGAGAGAAGCATTTGAGCGGGTTCGTAAATGGACCAGGAAAGTGAATATTTTTGACAAAGATTACGTATTTATCCCTGTAAACTACAGGTTAGTCATTTTTGTGCCCTTACTTCTTGTGGAAATGAGGGAAAAGCCCCTTATTACCACTTTCTCATATCACATTGATTAATTTGGTGGCAGTCATCACTGGAGTTTGATTGTCATTTGCCACCCAGGTGAAGTGGCTCGTTTCAGAGGTTTGTGCCATGGTATCCTGGTTTGGTTGCGATTAGTATGCTGAGACTATCTTTGCTCTTAACTTTTTTGATAACCATAGTACAGATGAAGAATGTGAGAAGTTGCTTAGGGTACCATGTATCTTGCACATGGATTCAATCAAGGGAAGTCATCGTGGCCTCAAGAATCTTGTTCAAAGGTACTTATATATTTGGCATGGATAACCGTATGTCAGCATCCAACTATCTTGTTGTAGAATTTGATGAGTAGGGATATAAACTTAAGAAAGGGGAACTTCAAATTATAAACGACAATCAACTTGGTTATTTTCATTTTTCTCTTTGTAGTCAGATGATATTTTTCAAGTGTACTACCCAGGGATTTGATACTGGGAAAAGAACTTCTGTCTTGGAGATCTTAGTTAGCTTGAGGTTTAAGTGGGACTATTTATACTGTCTGTTGATTGTATTCCTGGAAAAGATGTGGTATAAACTCTCAGCATGCAACTGCAGTTCTTCACAAAAATCTTTTGAAACATTCATGTGTAAACTTACTAAGTTAATTCTTGTTCCAAAATAAGTCACATGCAAAAGCTCACAAGTTACATTCATGTTGTGCATGCCATGAAATGACAGTTATCTGTATGAAGAATGGAAAGAAAGGCATGAAGAGATGGAGGATGATGCATTGTCAAAGTTCTTACATTTACGGTTTATTTCCCTTGAGGTATTACTTAAGTTTTCTAAGTAATTTGGTGTAGAAATATCATCGACAGTAATAATACTTCTGAACAATCTTAATATCCACTCAATTTGCAGGACCTGTAGAACATTGGAAAAATCTTTCAGTTACATACATGTTTGTGAAGTTTTTTGTAGGATTTGTTAATAGGTTAACCACAAGCCAGTTTGGTTTTAGAATCCTCTTCCTTCTCCCCATGTTTTGTATCGGCATCATTTTCTTCTTAAAACCCTGATTACAGTTGATGAATCAACATTATCTTTGAAGATCTAGTCTTTTGACATTTTACTTAATTCAAACTAGCAGTTAATGTGTCCTGCTACCATTTTCCAAGTTTATCATATTGAATATGAATTATTTTTTCAGGAATTTGTTTGTCTAGTTGTTTTTAACTTTCTTTGACCTTTACTTTTATCAGCTGCCACAGCAGCAAAATTCATATGACTGTGGCCTCTTCTTGCTCCATTATGTTGAACTTTTTCTCGAGGAAGCTCCAGTTAACTTCAGTCCTTTCAACATAACAAAGTTTTCGTGCTTTGTAAGTGATGATCTCATTTCCTTGTAAAGAGTTTCGAAACATGGAACATTATCTTTTCATTTGACCTTTTGCATTCTATAGATATCTTACACTAAGTTGAGACTTCTATCTAGAAAGTTGTAGCACATACTAACCTCACCTTTGGGTTAACCTTTGTGTGAAACTTCACAAGCTTTTTCATTAAATCTGTTTATGTTTTTTGAATTTGAGTTTCTTGAGTCTACGTATGGAAGTCTTTGGACATTTGGTCAAATTTAGATGCTTGATGAATATGTACGGAAATTTTTTGGCATGTTAACTGTATCTTCATTTTTAAGAGCCTGGAACATCCTGTTTATTATCCATGCTGCTTTTACTTGGAAGAAAAAGAGCAATATCTATGTTTCAACAAGAAGTAGCACCATGTGGAAACTGAATTTCAAGGATAGCAGTTCATATTGCTTGTTTTTTTTTAATTTATCACAGGACTACGGAATTAATGAAGTGAAAGCTTTTATGTATAATCCTTGTATACACCATGGCAGGACTGAAAATATGAATCTTGGAGACCTTAACAATGAGAAAGATTACTACACACATCAAGTAATTGCCGACTTGGCTTTCTGGGGAATTTAAGCAAAATTATTCTATATGATGTCTGACTAAGAACATTTCATCCTTCACAACTTAAGCCATTCTTCTGTTTCCCCTTAGCTTTATCGGGACTGGATATGACTGATGTCATTTATGCTAGAATGGAACTGGTCCAGAGGACATGAAATACCTTTTTAACCTGAAACATGTTAATATGATTCCTCAACATTTATCAACTGATTAGATTGCTGGTTTCTGTCTATATCATTGTGTGGTAAACATATCTCTGAAATTGCTGAACAGCTTAACAGAAATTGGTTTCCAGTGGAAGAGGCTTCATTGAAACGATCTTATATCCGGAAGTTAATCTATCAAATTTTAGAAGATCAGTCTCAAAAGGTTCCTCCATTGGAATCCAGTAATAGAAATAATTCCTTCCGATCTGCTGCAACCGGACAAGAACTTGAATCAGAAATTCATGGGAAGAGAAGCAAGGGACCAAATGCATGGAAAAGTTATCCCTCTAGTTCCAAAGCTGATATGAGAATTGGCACTTCACTGTCAGCCATTACCTCTCCAAGAGTTATACAGCAACAGTTTAGAGTAGGCAGTGCAAGACCATTTCCTGGTGGAATCCAGTGGCAAACGGGAACTAGTAACTGGAGGAGTCTTTCTTCATCAATAGAGGTACTAAAATCCTGTCCCAATTATTCTGGAAACTTTATAGAATGATAAGGGCTTTATTTCTGATTCTTATCATTCTTGAATATGATTATCTTGTATTATTTTTATTTGTTTGGAGAACCCTATTTGTAGCTAAATATATGTTGGGGTTGGATGATGTGTGTTGGAAACTCGAGTATTTGTTCAACTTCGGATATTATGTTAATAAAATTGAACATGGTAATTGAAATCTCTTGGTTTGCTTCCCCGTCCTGGTTCAACGCTGTTAGTTTATAGATGGTTCTTTGCTATCTGTGAACTTTTTAAATGAGAAGTATTGGCATTGAGTTATTTGTGAAGGTGTGGCTGTATTAGTTCCATAACTGAATATATGCACTTTGCATGATAACAGGAAGCTGAAGGGAACAGTCAACAAATCACCAATTTATCCCCAGACAGGGAAGACATTTGGCAAATTCCTAAATTGGCAACTGAATGTCCTACAACATCGCAGTCAGCTGATGGTTTTAATTATCTAGAGACATCTCAGAATCAGATAATTATGCAGATTGAGGAGAAAATAAATGAGAACTTGAGTTGTGAGACATGTGCAAATGAGTCCCAGAAATCATCTGAGATAGGAGTAGAGGAGGATTATATGTTTCTAGAATGTGAAAGATTGCACAATCCTATCGAAACCGATGGACAGGAATGTTCTTCAACATCAAGTGAGGTCCTCGCAACTTGTGTTGTCGCAGATTCTCAAGAAACAAACTGCACAGAGGATGCAAATCAGGAAAAAGATTCGTGCTCCTCCATTTTCAGAAAGGGAAATGACAATAGCAATCGTCCTGATTCATCTGCTTAAATTGTTGACTGTTTGAACTGAGTGGTATTCAGGAAAAAAAA
Source organism: Erythroxylum kunthianum (assembly GCA_024582655.2). Lineage (NCBI taxonomy): Eukaryota > Viridiplantae > Streptophyta > Magnoliopsida > Malpighiales > Erythroxylaceae > Erythroxylum > Erythroxylum kunthianum. The sequence continues at coordinate 9,584 of JANIMX020000534.1, forward strand.
CATGCCAACGAGCAATCTGATGATTTGGCTTCAGGATCAGATTGTTGAAGAGAGAAGAAATTTCCCATCAAAAGTAGCCATTAGACACAAGCTCATCAAGGAAGGAAGCTGTTAATATCTAACGGCTAGACTATTAATTAGTGTAAATAAGAGTTAGTGGTTGTATTAACTGTTAATGTTTGTATCAGTAGTTAATAGCTGTATTAAGCATTTAAACTTGTAGCATTTATTATCACGGCTAACATAACAACAGTAGAATAGAGAATAGGTTGTATATATACTTATCTTCTGAAATAAGAGATTTACGCAGTAGTATTCATTCACAATTTGTTCTTGGTATCAGAGCAAACAATGGAAACAGAAAATCAAAGCATGAATACTGCATACACACAAAATAGATTCAAAAGAGTTACAGCAAATAGTGACTCAAACATAAGCTTCAAGCTTACTCCAATTCTATTGATAGGTTATAATTATCTATCATGGGCAAGAGCAACAACTTTCTCTCGAAGCACTAAAGGAATGGTTGGCTATATCAAAGGGAAAATAGCACAACCAAATCCAGAAGATGAAGATTACGAAGAGTGGATGGCCAACGATCAGCTTGTCATGACATGGCTGTTGAATTCGCTTGACCCAAGAATCTATGATACCTTGCATTTTCAAGTAGTGCAAAGAGCTCGTGGGAAAGAATTAAGACTAGGCAGCAGAACTGTTGGGAAACCGAGGCGGGATCTGATCCCATCTAATGCGGAATATTTACGAAACTTTTTCGTATTTTGGTTTCCCGAAAACCAAGATCTCTTTAATTCTATAAAATGATTAACACGAAATCACAATAAGCTTGAATATTAATTCGTACCTTATTCTGAAGCTTGATTTAATCTTGTCGTATCCCTCGAACTGTCTCCGAAACCAATTCGTCACAACCACCATAGCCGCACAAGTGTCCGGCCTCTAACGGTATCCACAGAACAGGTTGAGAGAACTCTGTA
>JANIMX020000534.1:411792-429930 GCA_024582655.2 Erythroxylum kunthianum
GGTTCAAGATTAGTATAATTAGTAATACAGAGTACATACAGGCTCTGGAACTAAATTCTGTTTCTGAAATGTCCCAAATAATATACAAATGCAACCTTTTCATTACGAATTTGGCAGAGAAGCATAACGAAAAAAAGAGAATAACAAGAACAATCATAAATAGTCAAAACAGACTCGCATTACAATGATCGATGTAAAACAGAGAAAAAGGCAGAGTGGCCCAAAAGTTGGGTTTTGTTACGGAAGCAAATATTTGATGATAATCGTATAGCTATCGTCATTAACTGGTTCAAGAACAGAAGGGATAAGCGAGCTCGAACCATGTTTAGATAATGAAGGGCCTGCTTTCATGGGATTCCCTTTTAGAGTTTTAACAGGGTCCTCATTTTAAAGGGATCTATCCTACAACCTTATTTAGTCTAACAGTTAAACCTAAACAGTGTGGCTAGAATGCAAAAACTACAAATCAAGAATTAAAAATCTTCTTTTGCTTACTTCCCACTGAGTCCTCATTTTGATCTCGGCATTGCGAGAGACCTTAACTGCTACTTGCAGGCCATTGACATTCTTCTCCTCCCTTTCATGGATGGTGCCACCATAAACACGGCCAAATCCTCCGTATCCAAGAAAGTTCTTCGCATCAAACTCATCCGTATATTGGTTCAGTTCCCCAGGAGTAAAAGAATTTATATTTCCACAACCTACCAACAAAAATTGAACTAGTTCAGCAGATAAGAGAAGTCATTCTGTAAGTATTAGACACTACAGAAGTATCCCTGATAACAATAAGCATAATCTAAGAATCATCCAAACAGTATAATCGAATAACGCAAGATCTTTTAAGTACAACGGTCGTGAGTGATGTGAAGGTGATTCGAGATGTATATAGTTTGATCTTGATGGTGATGATGATGGTGAGTGAGAGATTGTGGTCATAATCGACAAACATATCAAGGGGTTTTTACTACTGAGAAGGTACTATGACATGGGGATAGAGGCGTTGTGGCCTCGACCTCGCCGGCAAATTCTAATGCCACATCGGTGACTATGGCTCTGTTTTGAAAATCACGCTGAGAGGAACCGAAGGTGGTGGAGGCAAGTGCGCCGACCACCGGCAATGTTGGAGCACAAACAATCCTAAGAGGTACTATAAGGAGGTTGAGGCAGGACGACATAAAAGTACAAAAAGGTGGTGGTGGACGGCGCCGGAGGTGGTGGAGGCAAGTGTGCCGACCACCGGCAGTGGTGGAGCAGAAACAATCCTAAGAGGTACTATAAGGAGGTTGAGGCAGGACGACATAAAAGTACAAAAAGGTGGTGGTGGAGGCAAGTGTGCCGACCACCGGCAGTGGTGGAGCAGGAACAATCCTAAGACGTACCATAAGGAGGTTGAGGCAAGAGGACAAAAAATGTACAAAAAGGTGGTCCACCGATGGTGGTGGGAAGGGTAAAAAAGACAAAAGAGCTAGTCTTTCTGTTGTGACGGCGGTGCCGGAGCCTGTGGCGAACTGCTAAAGAATTTAACTTGTTAGCAATGAAGAAGGTGGTGGTAAGTTGTGGAGGTTTCTTACCGTCGTCCACAACAATCTGCTGCTGTCCGACCCGCCAAAAACACAACATTTCTTAACTGCCGCAGGGTTGAACAGTACGGGAGTGTTTCAATATTCGGAGACGCCAATTAGAAGTTCGGTTTATTTACTGTTTCTGTTTTCGTTGGTTGAATTTATTGGTCGTTCGAACAAGTGAGTTTCTGCGATAGCGCGTAAACAACAAAATCCTCATCGCTTGACACGTCGACAAAAAACGTTTGATGTTGTTGTCTTATTTTTTATTTAATTTTTTCAAATTGTGGTGGAGTTTTGATATTTTCAATGGCCTTCACGGCATTTATAATACGAATAGAGAGATGTGAAGATGACCGATCCAAATCCAATGTTTGCCCTCTTCCTTTTCTACATCATATAAACAAAGGGCTAGTAGCCAGGAGTTTGGCCTGTTTTCAAAAGTCAATGGAGGGAGAAATAGTTAGAAGGTGCTCAATGGCTGAATCAAAGGTAAGATCTATCTTCTTTCCTCTTTGTTTCAGTTTAATTCTAACACCCTCTCCTTAGATCTGCTTTACTAATTACTCTTCTCTTCCAGGGATCTGGAATTTCTCAAGAGCTAGCTGCTTTACTACATACATGCTCTTTCTTGCCTTCCCTGGTTTTTGGAATCAAACAACATCTAGTTGAAAGTTTCCATGTTGATAAGTGATTTTCTATGAAATTAGAAGGGATCTGTGAAATTTCAGGTCATATACAGCTGATGATGCTTTAATATATACAGGTCTTCCATGCTCATTGAGCTTTTGTTGTTAACCTAAAAATTTTCAAGTTCAGTGATTACTGTTTACTTTTAAATTAAAAAAAACAAAGAAAATAGTTTACGGTATAGCTTTGAGGTTTGACTTTAGCTATTTGAGATATGCAGTTCTATTACTTCAAAAGAAAACCTAAATTCATAGGTTTGGAATATGTTATTGTACCGACAAAGCTATATTGTTTTGTTGCTAAATATGCTTTGACAGTTAACAGTTGTGAAGAAGGAAACGTCTGGTTTGCTGTATATGGAAATTTTCATGTTAACAGTTAAGAAGTCGAAGTAAAAAAAAACAAATGTTATTTACCTTCACTGTTTTTGAATCCATCATCTTAAACAGGTGCAATATTTAGACACGATGACATCCTTTTCCCAGGATTTGGGAAATGCTTACAATTTGAATATAAGTGAAATATTTGATATGTATGCATGTATATATTTATTCTCGTTTTAATCTACCAACACCTCAATATCATGCCAGTTGTGCTTGGAAAATGAGTTCATCATTAGCTTCAGTCTGCTTTTCTTTTTACCTATTGCATTCTCTGTACTCCCATTTTGGTTTGTATTTCTAGTTTTCGATTGTATGTGCATCCAAAGGGCTTCTCTACACGCATATACGTACTTGAAAAGGTACTTCTCTTCTTACCGTTTATGTTCATTTCACTTGCTTTAGGGTATTAATAGAAAATCCAACAAACAAACTTGTAAACGTTCTGGAAATTTACTATGCTCAGACCTACTTTGGTTTGCTCTATGATCATGTTCTTGTCTACAAACATTGCGTCCTGAATATGTATCTAAGCTTGTTTTGCTGCAATAAGTGGGTTATGAGTTACATATATAGAGTTGGGATACATGAATTCGTATGTTTCGAGCACTCATATAATGAAATGGGTTGTCTGTCTATATGTTACTTCACTTTAAGCAAACATTTGAGTAGATTATCGTTCATCTCACGTCCAACTACATACACATGTTATATCTCACAATCTTAATTTATGCTTTGAAAAAGTGTCGAAGTGATTAGTATTAACCATTTTGTGCAAGGCTGAAATTTATGCTTCAAGTCAATTATATAATCTAATTATTGTTTACTGTGTTTAAGCTGCAATTTTTTGCTTTGTGTTATGCCTTTTCATCAAGTAAATGTAACGTCTGAATTGTTTTTAAAAGTGAATTTTCTAGCAAACAAAGAGAATCGTCGTATTTTTTAGGGTGACATCGATCGATGAAATGAATACTACTGACCAACCAATGATGACATTGTTACTTTACATAATTTCATTTGATTGAATCGAATGAACCTCTTAAGATTTCACTTTTAAAGAATGAAAACTCTCAACCTTTTTTACATATTTCAAAACTTAAGCCATAAGAGATACCGGAGAACAAAGGAAGTGGTGAAATGATCTTCTGAGAAAATAATTTCCAAGGGAAAAACAGTGAATCTAGTTGATTTCCTTAACTTTAGCAAGTGTCGAGTAGCATTTTGATAGTTATTTGTTTAAGAAGAAAATTTTCATATAAGTTTCGTAAAATAACATGCAGCATGTTCTACTCAGGATTTTTAGATTGATATTTGTCAAATATATATTTTGATTTTTGTTGTGATTAATAATTGTGTGCATGCATTAATTTACATAATTTTGTGTTAAAATTATAGTAACTTCATACAAGGATTATGATGAGTGTAGAGTTTTGTTTGATTGATAATTCAAAGGTTTAATCATATTTGAGTGTGATTTTTGCGTGAATGTTGATATAAAGTTCCTGTTATATATATGGTGTGGGTTTCAGAATGTCAAAGTGTCACCAATGATTACTTAAGATCTTATATGTGAATGCATTTATAGTGTAGTTGTTTGGCATATTGTAGCAGTCTGGACAAGGGTAATTATGAGAAGCTGTTTCTTATGCATGCAAAAGTTGTGCGAGGACAAGGATCTTTGCATGTATCAATATAAGTACATGTACCAAGTTCTTAATCTTGACGAGTGGGTGGCTCCAAAACCGATGGTCGTGGCAGTGGTGATGGTGATGGTGGCTCTTCGGAGTCACTTTCTTGATCAAGAAAGTAAAGGAAGCAAAGTTGGAGTGCTCCATATTGAGAGCCTTGGAGCTATTATGCACCGAAAACAAGAAAATAAGATGAGATCTTAATAGCAAGAATATATCTGAAGTTTAAAGAAATATGAAGCCTGCCTTTTTCAAGAAGGAAGATATTATTAGTATGACTTAGGATTTTATTTATTTTTTAATGTGAGTCATTTGGAAACAAACTCTCTATTAGTTAGGGGTAAGTTTACGTAGTATTAGACCTCTTCAAATCTCGCTTAACAGCGGAATTTTTACTAGGTCGGTCTTGTTGTTGTTATTTTATTGAGACCCAATGAAAGTAATATAATAAATGTATTTATTTGGAGTATTGGTAAACAACACTTATCTTAAGAATTGATAAATTGATAAAGAATTAAGTATCATCATCATATCAAATATAGTGCATTTGATATGATTTATTTCATGTTGTGTATGAAATTATCTTTTGATTGACAGGTATTACGGAGTTTGTTGTAGTGTTATGTATAGTAATAAGATCTCTTATATGATAGCAGTTGGGGAATAGCTTTTTTGTGAGTTGAGTTATTTTATTAAATATTGTGAGTTTTAAATTATATAATGATAATTTTTTTAATTCATAATGATACCTTTTTGTATGGCACCTTGAGCTATGATTGAATGGTACAAATTGGTTGACCTGTTCATAATTTGTGCATAGCTTTATACACAAGTATAGTTTAGATCGTGTTATTTGTTAATCTAAGATATAAGGCTGAATTATGAGTGTGAGTCAAATCATATATATTTTTATGTTGTTATTTGAATTAACTTTAATTCAAGAATAATACCATCTCAAAATTAAAAGTTTACATTTATCTAAAAATAAATTAAATTAATTGACAATTAATGTCGAATAAAACAATTAAAAAAATATGTACATTATTTATGCATGTCCATTAGTAAATTTATCAAGAACAAGAAATCAAGGATGATTTATATAAAAGGGCCTTTGGGTTTGATAAAAGGGCCTGTGCTCTTCCTTCTCGATTCATGCGGCCGGCGTTGTTAGTTGGTACACTACATGCTATCCTTGAGCAGCAACCAAGGCTAGGTCTAAGTTGTAGACTAAATCTTTGTCCTCCAAGATCCCTTCAAAATATTTTGACAGTTTTATTCAACTCATTAGAAAGATTAATTGTTACTACAACCGCAAAGTACAATAGCCAATGATTTTTTATGTAAAGAAGATCATATTTTATTATTATATCAACTTTTAATTGAACATATTTCGTAATATTAAACACGACATTAGATTTAGAAACTAACAAATAACAACAAATTTAATTTTTTTACTTTATAAAAATTAAATGAAAAATATTAATTATATACAATCCTTATATATATATATATATATATTTCAAAAAATTATTTTCGCGATTCAATAATAACTTACAGCAATAACTTCACTTTTACTCTAAAACTCGCCTTAAAAAAAACAAATAAAACATCCTAGTATCTACTCGGGAATATCCTCTCCTCTACACATATTTATCGTTACTACCAATAAATAAAACATTTATCGCCTACATGTACGTGCATAGAATCATAATATATGTGATCCAACGGACCTTATTCTCCCATCGAAACGACACTGTTTTGCAAACGTCATCACTTATCACATGGTCATGAATCATCAACCGAACCCCTTGTTATAAGGACCCATTCTAGGGGTTCTTGAAAGTCCACAGCGACGCTTTCATCGTTCTGGAAATCTCTCTCCTCAGTCTAAACCCTAGCTCGTCCTTTCCTTTTAATCAACCATGCCTCGTCGAAGCTCTGGAGGTTTGCTTATTAACCCATAATTTGCGTTTATTTGTAGATCTGTAGGTTTCTGGTTTTCATATGTTTTCTTTTCCTTTGGTTTAGATTGGGGTTTATTTGGGAGATTGTTTTTGTTTTATGGATTTTTTATTTTTAGATATTGGCTAGCTGTTTTGGGCTGTTTTATTGGAGATTAAAAGCTTATTTGTTCATTGTATTCATGTTAAGCTTCAAGATCGTTCATTTCTCAAATCGTCAAGCACTACGTGTTCATTTTTGTCGCGAAAAAGTTGCATCGCTTTTGTTTCCGTTGTTTGTTGTTTTCTTTTTCTTCAGAAATGTTTTAGGTGTGTGGAGTTTGGGGTTTTTCTATTTAAGTTGTTGGCTTTTAGGGATTGCATATCAGGTGATTTGTGCCCGCATTCTGTGCAATGGCTTTAGTATTGAATAGTTTAACTAGTTCCTTTGATATTTTGATCCCTTACCGGAGTTAATAAGGGTAATTGAAACTTAACAGTTTGTACCTAGATGAAACTTCAGCTTAACTTAGACCTACTTGTATCATGAAAAGCTGCCGTTCTACTTCTTATATTTGTGCATTTAAATTATTTGATGGTCTTCCTGAGATATGCAGAAACTGCATTGTTTTATGTGCATATATGTTGTCCATTTGTTTGCTACTTTGATGCATTGCTAGATCTTGTTGTTTTATGTACTTGTTTTGGACACAATGATTGATGTTTACTAGTAATATGAGAAGTTATATTTGCGGCTAGATGTTTTACTTGATCAAATATTTTGCAGGAAGACCTGCTGCCAGGCCAGCCCCTCGTCGAAGCCCACCACCCCAGCCAGGTATTACTATTATTCTTCCATAATTGCGAAAGCATATCTTCTAATTGAACTCATATATGATTGTTGATTTTAATATTTGTATTTTTGTTTTGTGCGATAGATGTTCCTTCTCATTATTTCCGTTTAGCTACTTGATACTCAGTCATAACTATCTCTAGGATCTGCATATAATGAGATTATTTTCATTTTGTTTCCAGTTCACCATGCTCCTCCACCTGCTCCTGTTCAGAGTGGTGGCGGTGGAATGCTCTCTGGCATCGGTTCCACCATAGCTCAAGGTATATAATGAAAAGATTGAAATTCAATTAGAAAGAAATTTCTGTTTATAATTTTGTTTGTGCTCTTCTTATGCCAAACTCATCGAAATTGTGGCTATATCTGAATTCTTTTGGAACTGCTTTGACCCATTGCAGGTATGGCTTTTGGAACTGGGAGTGCAGTAGCACATAGAGCTGTGGATGCAGTGATGGGTCCCCGCACAATTCAGCATGAGACTGCTGTCTCTGAGGCTGCAGCTACTGCTCCTGCACCTACTGGGAGTAGCATTAGTGGTGCTGATGCCTGCAATATTCACTCTAAAGCATTTCAAGATGTACGTAAATTGCATACTTCCTCTTTTCTGCAAAGTTGAAGGTTTGGTGTATTGACATTGAAATTGGTAGTCTTATATGTCTTGTTTTTTTTCTGATGAATAAAAGTTGAATGCGAGAGTAACAGTTGAGGCTGAAACATGTATGTTGTTGTCCTCCTTAACTAAAACTTGGTTGTCCTTGTATGATTTACATTGTTTTATTTTGCACCAGATACAGTTGTAGATGTGCGTAATGGAGTGCGTGCATCTATATGTGTTGAAATGTTTTTTTTTGTGAAATTGTACTATTTGATTAGTTGAGTGACTTGTGTATTAGAGCAATTTGATATTTTGAGATCTCAATATAGTTGTCTATGTTTTGTGGGATTGTGTAACTTGTAAATGGAATTTTTGCATATACTGGGATGTACCTGTTAAAAGAATTGTATGCATGTAAGAGATTCTATAATGCTGGTATATGTTACAAAATCAAAATGCTAGTTGATGGAGATGAAATGATTATGAATTTGTAGAATTTGTTAGAATGTTAAAGTGCTTTTTACTAGCTATTAGTTACTATCTGTTTGTTTCTCTGGTGAATTGTTATTTGACATTAAGTTTCATGCTATTTGCAGTGCATCAACAATTATGGGAATGACATCAGCAAATGCCAATTCTACATGGACATGCTTGCCGAATGCAGGAAGAATTCAAGCTTGAGCGTCTAAGTGATTTACTGGGCAAATGGACACTCTTAGCTATTTGATTATGATGGAGCTGTTCTCTATCTATAATTGACATTTTAAATGAATAATTGATTTTATGAAACTAACGATCAAATACTCTTTAAAGGGATTTACCAAATGTCATTGGCAAACGTTACGTGATGGAGAACTCTTGTCATTTTGATTCAATTATGGGTTAGCGTGCTTGCTGATGGATTTCATACCCCCTTTTCTGAGTTGCATCTGTTTCTCATGAACTTCAATAGTTCTATGGAGCTTTCATTAAACCTCGCTCCATGAAAGATGATTATTGTTTGGAGAAAGATTTCGTTCATTAATTCATATGCATTGTTTGATAACGAGACATTTGTTGAGGTGTCTCGGTTTTGTTGAGCTGCCTTGGTTTGTTAACTTTTGGTTTGGTAGTACTCAACTATAGCATCCAAGAGATAGGAGGAAGCTCAACAATGAGGAACCTAGAGTTTTCATATAATTATTTTTGATGTATGATTTTGACTTTCGTTGAAATTAGAATATTTTATTTAATCAATTAAAACTGTAAGTGATTGATCAACTGTTTCATAACCTAAATAAAAATAGTCTAACATAGAGCGAGGCTTGTAAAGTTAGTTTCAACAGAAAAAAGAAGTTAAAGCTCAATACGAAGCTTCGATTGCCCACAATATAATTTCCATCAAATTACATCTTTACTTGAAGAGCAGTTTTTAATTTTCCTCTTCTGAGTTTAAAAATGTCTTATAAATTATAATCATAACTATCTTCTCTGCCTTTGAGGAAATTTGTGCATAGTTTCCTCCATGCCCCCATGTCCGGCTCTTTCCCCGCCAAGTTTGCCTTCACCTCCTCAGCGAACGATTCCTACAAATCACAGTATTTATCACTCTTATGCATATTTCTAGCCAATTAGGACCGTTTGATCAGTAAAAGCAAACTTAAAAGGTCAAGATTCGAGCGCGGGTGCTTCATCATATGCATTACCCCAATTAGTTTGCGTTCCGAGAGACGGCCAATCAGATGGAGGAGAATGTCCTTGTTGTACTCTGGATGACCTTGAATACCCATTATGTGGTCCCCACACCCGAACATCTCGATCCCTGTCTTGTGAGACCACGCCATCACCACCGCTCTGGGAGGTAGTTCGCGGATCTATCATATGTTAACATGAGTCATAACCCACAGTAACATTATTCTGAAACTCAATGATTTCTTATTATTTATTTATTTTCCCCAAGGATTGTGTGTAGATTAATCAAACCTCATCTTGATGGCACTCGATCACCGACATGGAGGTTGGGATATTTAGAGATGAGAACATCTTTGGTGATGTGAAATGGATGGTCGTCACTCCTATGTCCCACCCTGAGTTTGCCGGACCCGTTGTTCCTCCAAGAGCACGCCCCAATACCTTGACCATAGCACACCATAAGTATTTCACATTAGCATCAAGAAACAAAACAAAGATCAAAAACTAATTTAATGATTCATTATTGAAGACAATAAAATAACATTTCATGTTTAAAAAGGCCACATTTAAGTTGGAATAAAAAGGTTTTCTATTTAGATTCGTCCAAAAGGCTCCTACCTACGTGGTTCCACAAGTCTTATCTTCACCTCATGGTTCACGAGTTCCAAAAGTTTTTATATGAGAGGAATTAACTTATGACATGCTTAGTACTAATCAGATGACTTTAATCAAGTGGCCAAAAAACTGTGTAAACAACTCCGAGTTCCAATTTTGTTGGAAAGCTTAAACGGGTAAGAGAAAAGAGTTGTATCGGAGAGGGACCACTAAATTAAGTTCACAGCCGTTTCAATCTCCAATATATTGAAGATTGAAATCAAATGAACACCATGAATCAACGATGGTCAAATCGTGTTTAGGATTGTACGGTCCATGGAACACTTTTACTTAATAAGCTTGTGATTATACCACAGAATGACCACTTGTTTGTGTCTATTTTTGCTGTTATTGGACTAAACAAGGTTGTCCCGGTTGTCACCTGCAACTTCTGTAATCGAATATCTAGTTCAATTACTTTAAAGTTAGTTTCAAGTACCATCCATAAAATTAATAATGTTAATGGAAAATAACACATAAATCGCAGTCACATATACGTATATGAAACAGATTCTATTGAAAAGAAAGTGGAACAATACCTGATGGCCAAAGCAAATGCCCAGAATTTTTTTCTGCATTGAATCAAGTTTCTTCAGTAGGTTGATAAGCTTGCAGATCCAGAGATCATTTCCATGAGCATCATTGCAACTACCGGTGATCACAAACCCATCATAGGATTCAAGCACGTCGTCTGCAGGAAATTCACCGCACGCCACCCGGTAAACGTCCCACCTCTCGCCGGCCTCCGACAGCATTCCAACGAACACTCCAAAGTAACCTCCATACTTCTTCTTCACGTACTCCGAGTCTTCTGCGCAAAGCAGAACAGCATATCTTTTGGAATCCATTTCAGAGACAGTTACCAACTTTGATTCCATCCCTCCTAAATGGTAGCCTTTAGGAGGGCAATGACAGAAGAGATGCAGAGAAAGATAGATCCTTTTTTTCTCTCTGAAAAACCAGGTTTTTTTACAGAGAAGGTGACAAACAAACAGAGAGAGAGAGAGAGTTGAGGGTTTTGTTGCCTTCCCTCTCTGTTTGTTTTGGTCTTTTGTTTCTAAATTCTAAGTGAACAGACAACGTATGAAGGTTTTGTAAGAAGACAACGGCATTTATATATTGAGTGGAGTTGTGTAGAGGATCCTTGGTGAGAAGTGTTTTTAGGATTCATGCTTACGTTTATGCCCCTTATATTTTCTTTACTAATGACTCTGTTCTTCATAAACTTTTTCCCTTATTTGTTTAGTTATACCGAATCTATGTGTCAGGCTAAAATGGGGGTAATTTTTAAAGTTATTTTTTTGCAAGTTAAAATCTTATTTGATCATCATATAACGGAGGGATTGTGTTTATTGTGTTACGTTGTAGAATGATCTAGATTTCATATTCAAATAATTTTGATAGAGCTTTTGTTTATAAATATAGTATCCATATCGATGATTCAACCAATTAATAACATTAAGGGGCATTTAATTTGGGGTAATGTGAGATTACTATAGTTATATGGTATAAGTTATGTAATATTATTATGTTTAATTTGAAATAATAAGATTACCAAGTAATCTCACATTACCGCCACATCAGCTTTTTAGCTTAACATACAAATAATCTGATTACCATCTTTATTTAGGTTATGTAAAATTATCTGGTTGTCTTTTTCTTGATTTTATTATTGTCATCTACTTTTTGTCCTTCGGGATAAAAAAGTCCCTATTAGCATAAACAATTATCATCTTCAATAAAGTTACTATGTTTATATTTTTAATTTTATTTGACTTTTAGTTTATTATTTAGCATAATTTTCTACAAATTAATTTAACATGCTAATTAATTGTTTAATTGTTGTTATAGACTCGTTAGATTTTTAATTATTTAATAAAAATAATTTCATGAAAAAAATGCATACATGAACAATGTTAATTAATCAATATACAGACCTTAAAAAATATAAACACCAGTAGTCATGCAAACGTAGAGACCTTAAAAAATTAATAATTTAATAAGTTAAAAATTATTAATAAGTTACAAATTATTAATAACTTATAATAATTTAACAAGTCATGGACTTTTTCTAACAATGGCAATTAAGTCAAATATTTAAATTGATATACAACATAACCCCGACCAAACAAGTTTATATTACATTACCTAATATTGAACCAAACAACATTAAGTTAAGTTTTGAGTAACATAACTTAATTATGTGATTTACTGATAATTACATAACTATGGTAATCTAAGATTATCCCAAACCATACGCCCCCTAAATTCAATCTAGCGTAACAACGTGTATATATATATAATCAAGTAAATGATTTAATTCTTACTTATGATTAAGTTTGGTATTTTGATATTGAATCTATTTTAGATTAACCTAAAATCAACAGGATTGACTTGATTTGATCATATTTTGAGCGTAGATTAATTTTTAAAATTTATGAATTTACGTTTCATGACACAACACAACACAACGAATGAGTTTGAAACATACAACTCGGCCGATCTAATAAGAAACAACCTCAAACTTGATCCAAAGTCTGATCAGGCCCAAGCTCAATTTAATCTTCATAAGGGCTTGGACAAGTTTGATTATTTTTTAATTTCAAATTTAGAAAATGTGTCATTTTATTTAAAATGATATTATTTTCTTTAAAATTTTTGAGTTTCGAGTCAAATTAAGTTGGATAACTTAAGCTTTAACTAAAATTGAAACCCAATTTTAGGTTGAACCTATGCTTTAATTTTTGAACTTACTTAAACCCTTAAAACAATACAATTTTGCCTAATAAAATAAAATAATTACTATTTACTACAACTAATTAAAATATTTATTATTCTAACCAAAGTTAAAAATTGCATGAAATAGAACATTTCTTATTATAGTTACTTCCCTATCAAAGCAGAATAAGAATAATAGTTAAGAATTGATGCTTGATAACAATTGTTCAAAGAAAGGTCTCAATATTTGGAATTTGGTCCATTATATGAGTATAAATACTTACATAAGAGTCTACCTCATCCAAATGAGTCAAATTAAGCCTAATCAAAAATTTTATTTGAAACATAATCAAATTTTAGATGAAAATAACTATATTTTGCTCACAAAATTATTTAATTATTAAATAAATTACATTTTTTGACTTGAATTAATTCATTGAGTTCTAATTAATTAGATTAAAATAATCTCATTTTATTATATTTAAGTCAAAATTGAGCTTAAATATTATCCTTATTAATTATTGAGTCGCTAAATAATTTATTAAAGTACTACTTATACTAATATTTTAAAAAATAAAATTGCTTTAATGATAAATGTACACGAGGGAATAATAACTTATAATTTAAAGATATTTAGAATTCAATTTAAAAATATAGTATAAAAATATTAATAAATAACCATAATTAAAAGGTTGAAAATTAAATTTATAAAATGAGATTAGTGAGATAGTAATTTGACCCAACTAGAAATCTCGAGGACTAGAAAAAGAAAAAAAAGAAGAAAAAGGTAAGCGTACGGAAACGGATAATGACACGAAACGACAATGGTCTATTGGGTTTTTTTATTTATTTTCATTTTCGTTTTTTTTTCCATTAATAAATTTGGTAACCGTTCCTTCTCCTCCATTCACTACATAGGCTCTGTCACTCAGTTGCTTGACGCTTTGTTCTTGTCAACTCCGATCTGCTTGGCTTGTTTCTTCTGGTAATGAATTCCTTTTCCTTTTCACTTTTCTTTTTGGTGTTCGAATCAAATTGCGTTAGATTCAATTTTGTCCTCGTAATTTTTTTTGCTTTTGTTTGGTCATTTTTGGACCTTTGAGGGTTTAGTTTTGGTGTTTTGAGTAATGGTGTTGGGATTGTTGAATGATTTGGCGTTTAGAGGTTGAGTTTGGTTCTAATTGGGGATATAAACTTTATATTGTTCATGTAGATCTTGTAGTTCACTTCTAAGAGAGGTTGCTTTGGGGATAGGTTGCTTTTATGCTCAATTGCGTTGGTAAAGCTTATTATTATGTTGTGAAGCATTGATGATGCCGTCTTCTAATGATTATAATGATGCATCTATGCTTTTTCTCATTATAGGGTATTGTTGTTTTGTTGAATTTGGAACTGTTTTGACAGGGAAGGGGGAAAAGTTCTTCTGTATCTGAATGTGGAAAGGGTTCCATCTGTTGTCCAGCTGCAGAGCCTTCACTTATGCTAGAACTAGGGTTTTGTTCTCTTCTGTAGACGGATGTTGGCCTTATGGATGTAATCACAGACCAATTTGAGTTGAATATTGGTTAGTTTCTGAGATGATGTTGTTGTAATATTATAACCTTTCAGTTTAAGGTGATGGCTAAGGAAAATATGTCGCATGATTCACAACCCACTAATGGTGGTGTGGTTAATGAAGGTCATTCACCTACTGGAAGTGAAGATTCTGGGACTTACGCACGTCAGAGTCTGGACAAAGAGGCGGGTGCGGCGACATGTCGTGTTTGCCAATGTGCTGAATCTGACAAACGAGGGGATATTGCTTTAGGATTTCTGGGTATTAGGCCTCCCTTTCAGGAAGCTTGTAAAAGCAATGGAGGATTGAAGACTGAAAGCAAAGCAGAGCCTTTAGATGTTGGAACCGGTGGGTTGCATAGGAAATCAGCTGTGGGAGAATCTGGTATCGTTGAGTTCATCAGTCCTGATGGAGAGGTCTTCATCTGTCACACTGATTTAGAAATGGGTACGCACCAGCAACACGACACATTGATTGAACTTGGCTGCTCTTGTAAAAATGATCTTGCTCTGGTTCATTATGCTTGTGCTCTCAAATGGTTTGTTAATCATGGGTCTACTGTTTGTGAGATCTGTGGACATGTGGCGAAAAATATCAGGCCTCCAGACTTTACAAAGGTTGTGGTTTCTTTGAAGGATTATGAGGCACTGAGGGAAAGGACTGCCAGTGGTGATCCCAACCCTGCTCAGGTGCATAGAAGTTCAGGTGTAGACCCTGATGCTGTTGCTGCTATTAGAAGGCAGCGGTTGAGTGAGATCTCACTGTGGTTTAATCCACACAGCAATAGTAACTATAGTCATTCTTCAACAGTTCCACAGGTTGTTTCAGAGCAACCCCAAAATACTGTCATTGATGATATTCTTCCTACTGAGAATCCTGCTACCAAATGGGCTGTGGAATGCACAGGAATTTTGTTGGCTACAGGGCTACTCACTGTTACTCTGGCGTGGCTTATCGCTCCTCGTGTTGGAAAGGTATGATGGACTCTTTCATCATAGAGACTGTTTGAAATTGGTACATAGAGGTGATCTTTAATGTTTCATTTAGGATTAAATTACCACATCATTCGGGCTGCTTTTAGTGCAAACTTTTGATCTCTTTATTTACCTAAACAAGAAAACTGCACAAGGATGTATTGCCATCTCTCTACCTGTGTGTGAAGTAATAATAAACAAAAATTTGAACATTGTGTGTAATATTGAGATTCTTGTCATTTCTCTGCTAACGACATATGTTCCTTGTAGATGACTGTGCATGTTGCTTCCCCTTGAGATGAAGCCAACAGTTCTTCAATCACCTCTTACAAATCAAACTTATTAAAAATTGGGAGGTTTACTTATAATGGTCCATACACTAGTATGAAATTTTATGCCATATGTATTGATGTACGACATATTTAGGGAATAAATAAATATCACTTCTTTGGATCATCTTTCTTTATGATATTTAACTTATTCGGATTTGTCCTAGCATAATCTTCTATGCAAACTTGTTTGTTCCCTAAGGAGATTGTGTTTTGGTTAACTTACTGGTTGATTAATTCTGCTCTTATGTGCAGAAAACTGCCAAAAGTGGTCTTCATATCCTCCTCGGAGGCATTTGTGCGTTGACAGTTGTGATCTTTTTTCGCTTTGTAAGTTACTATGATCTGTTTCTTTCTGCTCCTGCATTACTATCAAAACTACATTTGGTCATTCACATTAGATTTGCTCATTTAGTTTTAAGAAAAGCCCAACCAACACAAAAATCTTTAAAAATTTGACTGCTCCTTTAGATGGAACAGTAACATGAATTGTTGTTGCTTACCCTTTATATGAAACATTGAACGTCGGCTCTTATATATGCATTGGGCCATTTACATTGTTTGGTTTATGATTGGTGTTAGATACAATTTTATACACATTGGTTTCCAGTGTGTTGGTCATGAATTTGGGTACTGTTTCTTCCTGTAGGTCATTTACTTGCAAGTAGCCAGGTTTGCAACTGGATTTAGCTTGCTAGCTCTGAATCATAGAACTATAATGAAATATATGATCAACCGTCGAATTTAAAAGAGTCAGAAAAAATGGTTCGATCTTCAAATGGAGAATGCTTATTGTCTTCTAACGTCGTGATCTGATTATTGCAGATTGTGCTTACAAGGATCAGATACGGACCTGCACGGTACTGGGCTATCTTATTTGTTTTCTGGTTTCTGGTGTTTGGTATATGGGCTTCTAGAACACATGGTGCTCACTCAACATAGTTTCAATGCCCATCTTTATGCAAGTAAAAAGAGTTGCCTACAGACAGGACAGCTTTTGTTTTGCACAGGCGCAATTAGTTTTGCTTCACATTAGAGTAAGCATTACACCCAATGCTCATTCTTACCATCGTGTATGTAATTGTACTTTTATCCTTCTTAATGAAAATAATGCATTTCACGCGTGCATTTGCTCGGAACTCTACTGGATCATGATTTTACCTTTCACTCTTACAATGGGATACTATTGCATTTGTCATGTTGCTCTAAATTGTTTCAACACATAAAAAAGAGTACCTATTGCCTAAAAATCTTATCTTTTTCTTAGGTATGCAAGTGCCTAAGGTACTTGAAATTATGCATTCGTCTATATTTGACCTGTACACGTTATCGTTTGTCATTGACATTGTTCCACCAAAGAATGTCTTATCTTCTTCGCACCATTATACTATTTTTTGACTGACTTAATTGAGTCATTGAGACAAAAAGAAAATACAGTATATGATAGCTTTGGTGCAATTATATTAGACCTTGGTAATGTGTCGAACCAAGCTCAGGCCTATAAAAAAAGCTTGATTGAGGTGGGTTCGAGTCAAAATTCTGGGTTTGAGCTGGGTCAGGTTCTTGCTTGGGTGGGTTTGGTCCGGTCGGTCTCTCCAAGATTAAAGCTTGAAAATATTTTGAAATTAAATTTAAGTTTGTCAGATTTTGGTTAAATTTAATTTTATTCATTAATTTTAAATTGGACATACTTGAACTTTTTTGTCAAAGTTAAATTATGACAACGTAAATTTTATATGTTGGTTTGCTATGAAAAATAGTGGAGTTGGGATCTAAGTTTTATGTTTTTTTGTGGAACACTCGGTCTTAATTTCAATAATAGTGACACTATTGAAACCAATAAGTCCTAATATGTTATTGGTTAGGTGAACAGAAACAAAAATTAGAGACAATTGAATGTTTGGTTGCAGCAGATAAAAAAGGTAAAGTGTATATATTTCGAGAACATAAATGTGTTTGGTTGTAATTGACAAATCAGAGAAAATTGTGCAAATTATTAAAATATCATTGTAGTGTAATATAATTGAAAATATGTAATTAATTGATTATTTTAAAATGAATGATGTATATTAGTATTTTTTAAAATTGAATCTATAAATAAGGAGTAAAAATGTATTCCTAAATATTTAATGAAATTAGTTATTGAATTTTTTTTCTAACAAGTTATAAATAATAGGAGGAACATATATATTTTAGGGACAAGTTCCCCATTAACCACGTGCAAGTGTGTTCATTCGTTTTTATCCACGTTTTGGTAAAAAAACGTTTATAGCCACGCAAACAAAGTTATTCACACTTATAGCCAATTTTATGTAAGATGCCAAAAATACCCTTAAAATAAAGATTTTAAAAATAAATAAGTTTTTTGCCCTTATTATCTTTTACCAAAATATCCTTGTCTTCCACCATTTCTCTTCCACCATTAAGTCCATCAGATGTTGCTTTTTTTAGCAATTTCCACATTTGGGAGGAGTTCAAAAGTAGTCAGGGCTTCACCATTTCTTTTCAGGTCTACAACGCCTCCTCTAC
>JANIMX020000534.1:548519-560624 GCA_024582655.2 Erythroxylum kunthianum
TCGCAATGTTTGGGTGAGTTTGCGAAACTCAGTAAGCGAACCATCATCGATTTGTTCACTCCAGTCAGAAACACAACAGTAACATATAAATTTCAGTCAAAAAAAATAGTCAATCATATCACATCAATCAATAGCAAAATTCCAACCATTCAATTATCACAATTCATAGTTATACATTGATGAAATGCAAATGTACCTATGACTAATTATTTTAGCTCTTAGTTGTGACCGAGCCCCATATCAGTTTCTCGTTTTCTTTTTGGACAACAAGGTCAGTCAATTGTTCAGTCCAGTCAGTAATAGAACACGTGGCTCTTGTGCACAATTTGAGCTTTCACTCCAGTAGGTAATATGAGCTTTCGCTCCAGTCGAAAATTATAGTTCCTCAAGGTCACAACATTTAATTTAGTGATTATGCATGTTCATGCATTGACATGAAACATCACTTTCAGTCAATTCAATTCCTTCAGTACAATTCAAATTCATCGGACATAAGTCCGGTATTCAACATAAAGTTGAGTATACAATCAGTATTCTGTATTCGTATTCATGTCAATAACAATTTGTTCACAATTTCAATTTAAACAAACAATTTGGAAACCCTGAGACAGTTTTCCCAATTACAAACAAACACAATCAGTTCGATAACCCTTGGGGGGGGGGAAAAAAAAAACACATGATTTTGACTCCACAAAATGAAAAATATTTCACCTTTATGAATTGAACATTGAAGCAGCATCATCTTTTTTTCCCCTCTTTAGTTTTTCCTTTCTCAAAAAGATTTGACCCTTTTTATCACTGACTTGGAGGAGATAAGACAGACACCTAAAGCATAAGATTCTGCTTGTCCCTGTTTTAATTTAGTATCATTAACTATTGTTGTACAAACAACAATTTTGTTTTATGTATTTTGTTTTTATATCGAGTTTTAAGGCAGATTGGAATTTAGAAGATACCAAATTCCTCATATTGGACGGTTTGATTACTTTCATTTCATAATATAACAATAGCCATCACCTTATGCACATTTCAATGTACAAGAAAAAGACGGCTCATCTACATGTCATAATTTATGATCTATAAATGGAAGAGATATTTATTCTTAAATTCTAACTAACCTCGACAAAGAAGAATATGACTGTTCAAGGGCACCAACTTAGCGATTTTGTTTTATTTCAAAATTTTAACATATCCAATCTAACTCATATTATAAGTATACTACATCCAATCTTTCAATTTAGTGTATTCTTTGATAGCATTATTTATTTGCAATTTTATTTAAGTTTAATGAGAAACAAAAATTGATGTCAACAATTTGGAATGACGTGAGATCTTACATCTCCAATTAATAAGTCAATGGAGTCCATGTTATTTATACAGAATTTAATTCTAGTACGATATTATATTGATATCAGTTAATATTAGATACCATTTTGAATAAAAAAATTTAATTTATAAAATAATTTTTGAACTTTTTTAAAATTACAAAATCGTACATCTAAATATTGTACTGTATAATTTATAATTTTACATTAACCATATTTTCAAAAATTATAATAATATAAATTTGAAATAACAACAATCTATTTATTTCTATTAACGTTTCTTTTCACATATTTGACACATAAATATAACCATAATTAATATAAAAAAAATTAAGGACAATACAAAGTATTAAAAATATTAAAATTTTATCATATAATAAATAATATTACATCAAAATATTAAATATAAAAATAATAAATATTTATAACTCTCTAAGTATTACAATTTACAACAAGAGTTTGTGCTGAGGAAACAACTATCTAGAAGTGAAACATGAAATAAAAATATTTATAATTATATTTATATTGTATGTATAGAATTTAACGACAACAACCCCAGTTTTTTCGCTTTGAGATGATTGAGTGAGGAATATCAATTGTACGCAGCTTTCCTCTTGTTTTTTTTTTTACAAAAAAATTGTTTCTGTGAGTTGAACATGTGACATTTCAGTCACAAATGAGTAACTTTACCATTACTCAAAGGCTCACTCTCTATATATAGAATTTAACATATACATCAAATATAAATGAAATATAAAAGAAGATAAATAAAAACTTGTAACTTCATTTAATCGAATATCTGCTCAAATCATATTGACCACAATTCTTATTTGATACATAATTCTCATCATCACCTTCATTCAAATTCATTGCACCAAATAACATGTCAATACTTTCTCATTCAAGATTATCTTCCAAGTCACTCTCATATATCAAACCTTGTTCCTCAAAAACCCAATCCACCGAAAGATCGATATGGTCAAGGTAAATTGGATCCATAGAACTACTTGTTTTATTAAGTGAGTAAACAAATAAAATTTAATTATTAAGAAATTACAAGAAATTATTTTTAATTTTTTGTGTTCCAATATATTCTTTTTTCTTAGAATGAATGAATTTAAATGTGCTTTAATTCCTTTCACACTCTGTTTTACTCATGCATTGACTCGGAATTTGAATTGCAAATCTTTGTAATTCTGGAGCACCACTCTTGAATTGATCCACCAAGCAATTGTAAAACAAAAAAAGTAATATTATAAATAAAATAAAATAATGATTAATTTCCAACAAATAACAAATGTGAAATATTTACATACATACATACATACATACATATAGACCTTGATTAAGCTGGTCTGTAACGAATACTAATGGGTATCCCAAATTCACTAGAAGCATCCTTATAAACTTCCATTTGTGAGCTTAGGAGATATTGCATCATCTTATGGGCAACAATTGTTATAATAGTTAATATCATTTCTCTATTAACTTCATATTTGTTTGTAAAATGTGGTCTAAAATAGATACTAAGATCTAAAAATGTTCAGTTGCAAACAACTTAGAGTAAAATTGTCTTTCTTATCTCTCATTGATGACTAAAAAAATAAGGTATGTACAAATTAAATATATTTTGCATATTGGATTGCTTCTTTCACCCTCTCCATGGCATCATAAAAATAACTCATTGTTGTCTTCTTATCACCATCAGCTAGATGAAATACTCTCACCAAATGCTCACAAACTCATATTACAAATTGACACTATGACCAAAATTCATGATCTTCAAGTATAATGTTATAAACTTCAACTCCAGCATTAGACTTGGCACATTATGATGCGACCCACTTATCATGTATATACATTTGCGTCTACTCCTTTTATCAGAACAAAACACTGAAATGATAAGAAATTAGTTACAAACTTTGCTATAGCAGGATGACATAAATTCCTATTAATGGTGAAATCTATCCCCATCAAATTTAGGACCCCATACACGATTATAGAAAAACTTAGTCACTTTTTTTGTTTTTTGCACAGTCTCATCATTGATAGTAAAATATCTAGCATCTCTTATATTTTTCAAAATCAAGTCAATGCAATGTGCAGCACAAGAAGTTCAAAATGAAGTCAATGCAACGTGCAACACAAGAAGTCTAATAAAAAGAATTATACCTGCTTTACAATTTTTTCCTAGCTACTTTGTAAGCAAAATCATTATCAGTAATGAACTGAACAATGTTTTTTGACCCAACTTTATTCACAACTTCATCAAATATCTAAAACAGAGTATCATCATTTTTAACAAGGACAAATGCATCAATAGACTTTAATAACATTGTCCCCTTAATAGAATAAACTAAAATTTTGATAATAGGTTAATGTATTTTATTTGTCCAACCATCGCACATAATTGAATATTATAAGTTGGCCAAGTCATTCTTCTTTCATCCAAATAACTATTTATTTTATAAACAATGCTGCTCAAAATTTTATCTCTATAGTTATTAATTAAAGGAGCCTTATATCTTGACCGTAAGGGTAATAGTATCCACCATAGGCTGGTAATAATAAGACCGAGCAACATTGAATGACACCTGAATCATACCACCATCTAGCCATTATTGTGTCCACATTAAGAGTCGCTTCTTTAGATTATAAGGCACTATGGATTAAAGACTGAGCTCAAAGAGTTGTTCATGGTGAAAAAGAATTAGACACATGTATTCTTTTTTTCCTCACATCAAGTGCAATATTCCCTTCTTGTTAGGTATGAATACTACCACCTTTAATATCCCCATTATCATCCTAACTACTAAAAAAAAAACTTCCACAACCAATTTTGTAGTTTAATCTCTGTCTTCAATCTTTTTCATGCCGACACTCTTCAAGTAAAGTCTTCATTTGATATTTCACATCATGACTCACTTTCTTACAAAGCTTTATATCACCTTTGATCCAAGTTAAATGCTTCTTTAATATAATAATTCCCCCACCTTTCAAGTGCTTATTCCAATACACATAAATGGTATGATTTTTCATTCTAGGAACTAATCTAACACGAGCCCAAGCTGGATCTTCAAATCTTCCTAAAATGACTGAATTATCACGAGTACTTGAACTCCCCTCCATTTATCTACAAAAATAAATAAAGACATGTGTCAAATTTAAATTAATAATTAAATTCATATTCAAAAATATAATTTTTGTATATAATATCATTACATAACTATAAAAATTAATATTCAATTATAGCATATATCTGGATTCTAGATAGACTTTATCTTACATCTTTATTTATGATAGCAAACATTGCAAAAATGACTTTTCTTTATGATAACACACATTGTAAAAATGATTTAAACACTTACAATTTCACATTAGAGTGAGTAATGAGTGTTCTCTCATAAATTCACATATTATTTTCTACTATGTATTTAACTATCTATAAGATAAGATGATGAATGTGTATTTGCTACCCATGTGATAGGATTAATATTTGTAACATTATTTCCTAATGACAACAATGAACAATATAAAAATACAAATAATTTTCTTAACTTAATTACATATATTAAATGATTAATCATATGTTAAATACCCTTTATATACAAACAATATTTTTTTTTATAAAAGGATAGGTATGCAAAAGCATTACTATAGAGAAATGCATCTCAAATAGGTTGGCACCTCGAACCCTATCAATCACTTGCAGCATACCTTTATATTATTAAGAAAAAGAAAAAATTACAAAGAGGTTTGAATAAATATTTCATATACAAACAATAATTAGTAAATTGTATATTTCATATAAATTAATTAACAAATTAATTTTTTAATAAATTAATTTTAATCTCATTTTTTATGATTATTAAAATAACAAATAATATTACACATTCTTGAACCATATACAATTCACAATGCCTAAATGTTCTTCCATACATAATACTATTTTGATCTCATTTCTTCGTAACTTCACAATGCCTAAATGTTATTGAACCATACACAATTCACACAACTAATTCCAACTTCCAAGTCTGGTTCATATTTTATAAATCATTCAAAATACACACGACACAACTAAAATACAATGCAATTGCAATCCAAAGCAGAAACAAATAACCCAAAACACAAAAAATTAGCCAAATTACAACCAAGTTAATGAACAATGTAGGTCGAGTTGGGTTGTAGGTCGAGTGTCGAGTCAATCAAAAGCATATCTGGCTTCTAGAGGGCTCTGGTCTGGAGCTATTTCTACGTTAGGAACAGTTTGATTAGATGCACAAGTGGTGCGTGGAGAGTAGCGGACAACAATGGTGCCTGGAGAGTAGTAGTTAGCGACGGTGGTGACTGGTGCATGGAGAGCAGCAAGCAGTAGAGAGCAGACTACCGAGGAAGCGACAGAGGCGGAAGCGACGATAATTGGTGAGGAAGTAGTGACAATTGAGAACAGAGAGATGTATGTGAGGATAAGGGAGGGCGACAACAATTGAGGACGACTGAGGATGAGGACGGTGGTGGCAAGACTGTGAGAGGACAGAGAGACGTGCGTCGATTGGTAAGATGGTGAGAGTGAGGGCTGAGGGTTGCGAGGTTGAGGCTGCTGAAGATTGAAGGAGAAAATGAATTAGGTTAGGTTTTAGTATTAGGGGTTTTCTTTTTCAATTTGGTCCATAACTTTTAGAATTTTCAATTTGCTCCTTAGAAATTTTTGATATTTTAGATATCGGTCAATATAAGTCGGTACCATCCAATATCAATTGATATCTATAACCGGTATGATACCAAAAATTTAAGTATCGTTTTTCGATCAGTACCGACCGATATGAAACGTTACTCATATCCCTGATAGAGTCTCCGTGTTTTTCTCATGTAAATAAAAAAATTCAGCTTTTTATATAGTAATAATTATCAGAAAGTACACTATTGTTCTGAAATAATTATTAGGAGAGAGGTGAATTTTGTGCAATAAATGAATTATTTATTATGAATGATTATGTTAAATTGATATATAATAATAATTAAAAAAAGGTAGAAAACTTATTTATATTAGTTTGGTCAAATAATTGTTATCTTATTCAATGTCAAGAGAAATCTTCACAAAATGCATTCCAAGCAATTTCCTTAATTACAGTAGTTATATAACTAAAAATTTGTTTATCTTGCTCACATTAATAAACAAAGGTTCAATATATATTTATAATGCATACACGTACCCTCTAATATTTCAAGACTTTTAGTAACTCTCTAGTATGCTCAGTATTCTTCTCACAACTCATATATGATTTATTTATACTCAAAATAACTCAAAGTATTCATTAGAAACAAAAATTAGTTGTTATAATGACTAGTAATAATAACATTGGTCGACCATTCTATATATTGATTAAATAATATGGTAATAAATTCATAATACATGTTATTGAAAGACACTTTTGACTACATTGTCATAATCGTTGATCAACCAAATTTCTTTAAACAAAAATTTTTAAAACTTTTTTAAAAAAATTCAAGGATTAAAAAAAATGCTTTTGATAATAACTTGATTCACAACTATTTTAAAAGTTTGTAAAAATATTTTAATGCATAAATAGAGTTTTTTTTTTAAATCTTCCTAAATTTCTTTTTGGTTATGAAAAAGCATATGCAATATGCTATAAGTGCAAATAATAATACAATAACTGAGTCTTTAATTCATTGAAATGAATAAGATGACGACATAAGAAGAATTACAATGGTTTACTTAAATCTTAATACGCTTGATTCCTTCTTATTCTTAGTTCTTCACTTGAATTGCATATTTGCTCGACTTTATTTATTTTCTGAATTTGTTTATTGAATAATTGATTCAATTAGCTCTTTTGTGCACTTTACGCTTCTATTAAACTTGATCTTTTATATATTAAATTATTAATATCACCAAGGATAAAAATATAAGTAGCAATATATTATGTTACATCAAAATCATGTGTTAAAACCTCATTTAGTATAATAATATCTTTTTTTAATGATGCAATATTTGGAGATATTGGACAAAATAAATAACAATGAGTAAGCTTCCTTTTGTTAAAGCAATACGCCATACATGTTCCCCATGCTCAAATATATGTGGTTACCTACTTTCATGTACCACCAATGGTTACATCATTTTCTTTCTCACCTGGTTTAACGATTAGTCTTTTAATATCAATTTTCTTACTTGGCTCATATGAGGACTCTTGATGATTTTTCTTTTGAAATCAATTATTAGAGATACTATTGTTGTTCCTTATTTGATATTAGAAATAGAAGTTCTTCTTATATGATAATGAGGTCTAAAATATGATTTAGCATATAACATACTTTTTTCATAAAAAGATGACCTATATTGATTTCCAAAACAAATATCATGTTTTTTTGTCTTTCATAAAGCCTATATTGAATGGGAGCAAGTATTGCACCTTTATGCTTATAATAAGACCTATGATGATTATGAGTTTATTTCATGACAATTTAATGATAAAGAATCCTATATAAATAAAAATGATGTTGTATCTTCTTTTAAGACGACTCTATATAAAAATTGTGTCTATTTCTATCTTGAATGTTATGTCTTCTAGGTTTAGAATGTGACCAAAACATAAATAAATAAAAAGTTTGTTTTCTTGGAACCTAGAGAACGACCGATGAGTATGTGATTTTTATACTTATTTAGAAAATGCAACATGATCATGTGATGATTTAAGCCTAGATTCATCATATAAATGCTTGTTCCTTATAAAAATTATCTTGATATTGGACCATACACTTCTATAAGTAAAACTAATTTATTCTTATTATTAGAATTTTTAAGCTATAAATATGCTATTCAATTTTTACTTCATAGAGTGAACTCAGACAATGATTCTTTAAAGATATTAATATCCTCTTTTAATACCTCATCCCCACATCATATGAAAGATAAACATCACTATCATCATAAGAATTTGAAGAAGAGGGTACTTCATCATTATTAGTTATAAAGTGCATATTTGTCACCATATTTTAGGATTCCTTACTCTTTGAACTAGTAGTGTGATCCCATATGGCCTTAAGTGCTTTTTTCTTCTACTTTAATTATTTGTTCCTCTTTTTTTTTTAGAACTTCTTAAATTTTTTTTATGATAAAGTTATATCATCCTCATCACTCTTACTTATGGAGGCCTCCTTTTGATCAACTTTCTCATCTTTGGATAATTTAAACACCACTCCTCTTTTTGTTGGGTCTACTTCATACAGAAGATTCATCCGTAGGAAGTAGTCTATTGCCAAGTAGTATCACTGCATTTTCAAGTTGATATTTTCCAGCTGGAAGATATAAGGCGCAAAAATTGTTGTGATTCTACGAAATTTAATGCAATTCTTGGTCTTGGAGATATTCTGGATAACTAACAGCCTGGAATGAGTTCCAACGAAATACAAGTTACTAGAAACGATCTGTCCAGTAGATCTCCCAACATAGAATAAGTTATATGAGCAAATTATTCTCCTAAAGAAGTTCTCCCAAGTACTGATGACCAAAACAATGCTTAAACCATTTAAAAAGACAAGGCAAATGGTACAGCATAAACAAACGGCTTAAAAAACCAAAAAACAAATTGTATCCACTTGCTAAATGTTAAATATTCGCTTCTTGTTCTGTTTAGTGATTTCAGGGCAAGAATTGAAGCAAGATAAAAATTCAAGAGTACAATCAGACAAATGTGAGCTCCTTTTACATGAAAACCAGGACCTACGTTCATAATGTATAATTGTACAGTATTTGATGCATCCAATAACACCTCATCTAATCACTCAAATCTCCCATGCCTTAATATAGAACTGCAGAAATCGAGCAACTTGCTCACAACAAAATTTGTGTTAAATGAATGTTCAAGAACATTTTGCATTCCTTGAAGAATTTCATTCAGATAACTAAATGTGACAACTAAACCATTATAGATGCCAGTTCACCATTGTTAATTATCAGTAAAAAAAAAACAATATCCCAAAGTAATACCCCAAGGAACTTTTGAATGTAATTCTGCTTTCAACACAATATTACGAGGACTTGGTGAATCTTTTCCATTGATGCTTCAAATTTGTAAATAAAGCCTTCTAAACAAGAAACCAAGCTCATGAAGTATGAGAACATATAATGCAGCATCTACAGTTTTAAATCCCACTCAGGAAGGCAATTAAAATGGACCAAATCATTCACATTGTCAAGCCAACTGCCAGCCCCTACTCACCCAAACAAACAAACAAACAAACAAACAAACAAACAAACAGTTGGTAGTATAAAACAAGGGTTTGCAGCTGTAGCAAATTGCTCTAAATTAATTAATGCCAATAACATTGGATACAAAAAAAACTGCTTCTGCAAGGTATCAACTGTAATAGATTCATTTCCGGTAACAGACTCCTTGATCAAGTATATTTACAGAAGGGGGAAACCAGTAGAATACCTCAAAATTAAGTGAATCACTTCATCAACTGTCATGAAAAATTATTCAGGATTCTACATACACCTGAAATGTCAACGATGTGATGTCAACCTAACTATTTAGCAGTTCTTCAAGACCATCTTCCATGGTTGAATCAATATCTATCATTTCTTCAATATCATCTTCCATAGTTGAATGAATATCTAGCATTTCTTGAATACCATCTTCCATGGTTGAGTCAATGGAGCTCAAGCTAGCATCAAAACTTTCAAATTGAACTAGCTCCTCCTTCATACATTCCTTGAGTTTTTCCTTGCACAACCTCAGCTTCTCCTCCAATACATAGGTCTCGGATTCGTGCTTCATTATAATCCACTCCAGTGAATGAATCACTTCTTGGTCATACACTTGCTTCTGCTCTGCCAACTTGCGATACTGATTAGCTTCAATCTCCAACGAGCTCCTCTCCCTCTGCAAGCGCAAAATCATTGACATTGCCTCATCAGCTGCTGATGCAGCAGCCATTCTCTCCTTCTCAAGTTCTGCATAAGCCATACTAGACTTCAGCCTCTCAATCTTCACCATTCTCCTCAACGCCATTACATCAAGTTCTTCATCTTCAACGCAACATTCCTTTTCATAATCATCATCAGAATCATCACAATCAGGATTAACAACCTCTTTCTGTACCAGTGAATTGTCATCGACTTTTGGTTTTGGATACCCCAACAATGTCAACGAACCACATTTGCAAGGCAGAGTCTTTGAATCACAAATTCCATCAAAACCATTCTTTGAACAAAACCCCTTTCTCAAGCTCCTTGATTTTCCCCTAACAAGAAATAAGAACTGAACCAAACCCTTCCCATGCCAAGTAAACTGTGACAACCATAACCCCGCAAGGAACATCAAAAGCAACCCCAAAAAATTGAAAACCGGCGAGAAAAGCCCAAAAATGAAAAGCCCACCACCGAAAACATCACCACGAGTGAAGAACTTCAAACAAGAGGCGTAATCCATCAAAAACGACCCACAACAACCCTCTTATACAAGTGAATAACCGAATAAACCACAGCAAATAAACAAAAACTACCCAGAAGACGCATATGAGATAAAAGTTTCCAAAGACATAAGTCCCAAATGTCAAAATTGCGGCCCCAGCTATTAAAGAATCAAATTTTTTCCAATAACATTGCGATTAAGCGATTCAGTCAAACGGGATCCCTTGCGACTCTGCAAGCAAGGGAAATTTTTATCAATCAAGGTTTCTCGCGTACCGGGTGACGGATAAAGAAAGCACCTGGACCCTGGTGCGTGGTATATAATATTGGGAAGCGAAGACTCGGCGATAAAATCGATGCTGCTGGGTCGGTTCATTCAGACTCTTATATACGGTATGCACACGCCATATCTTTTATTTAATATATTTAAGTATAATTTTCAATGTATATGATGTTTTCTTTTTTACAATTAAAAAATGAAATATCTCCAATACTGAAATAGGATAAGGTAGGGCTTGATTTCCTTATCTTTCATTTATTATTATGACAAAGTAGCAGCTTCATTTTTCTAAAAAGGTATGGTTGTACAATTTCAGGAAAATTGGATTTTTTACTTGTTCTTTTTAACTTTCATAGAATATCGATTTCAATGGCTTTAGTTATGTGTCATAGATCTATTTTTTTATTTTTGTTATAAATATAGTTAATTTTTCTAAGAAATAATTCTATATTTTAAAGAAAATTTTGGTTTAATTTAAAAACTAAAACGGTTTTGGTGGTCAGATTTGGAAAACTATAAGAGGAAATTGAAACTCAAGTAAAGACTGAAATATAAGACCACAAAAGTTGAGGGTTGTAACAATATAAAATAGCATAGGGAAAACTATTTAATAAAATTGCAAGAAGAGATGTAGGAAACTCTTGGAACTCATATGGTATATTAGAAGGGTAGTAAATTATGTATATTAAATTTTTTTGTCCTACTTATAATAATTATAATCAATTCATATATGATAATCACTAGGCAACCATAATAATAATTAAAGATAATATGGAAAGAGAGATAAAACTAATTTATAGTGATTCAATCAAATAATCATTGACCTATGTTTACTTCCCATGCTCTGCTTGAGAAATCATTATCTTCTTCCTTTAATGGTTCAAGAGTCTTTATTACAGTGAAGAGGAACTTTTATAACCATTTTTGCCATGGGTGAAGAGTAATCATTTATAAATCTTGTTCAAGGTCAAGAGAAATGCTTAAGGCCCTGTTTGTTTGAGCTGATAGCTGATAGCTGATGGCTGGTAGCTGATAGCTGATAGCTGATTGTGAAAAGC
>JANIMX020000534.1:671055-681601 GCA_024582655.2 Erythroxylum kunthianum
CTAGGGTTTCTTTTCTAATATTGCATTATTAGATACGCTTGGAAAGTCAAATGTTAAAAGTAGCCCCAACACCTCAATCATGTCTACTCATATAAATTCAGATACGCTTCTACAATCAAGTTTATTCTTAATAACCTGCATGATTAATCCAAGTTTTTAATACTTTCTTGTATTAAAATATAACAATTTAATCATGAATCTTGTCACAGAAAACAGACTTTAGTATATATATAAAAAAAAACCATAGTTCCTAGTATAAATATACCTTTAAAAGCGAATTTTGAGTGTTGTTATAATTATAGATAATTGAAATTTACGTAAGTATATTTGCAATGTTTATTCCTATATACAACTGATGCAAATTCCAAAAATTATTACACTACAATTGTAATTGAATGTAGGACCCCAATTGTTGCAAGTCCAATAACTTTTGGAAGCAGGCCAATACAAATGTTGGCCTACGAGTCATAAAGAGTGAAAGACTTTCGTTTAAACTAGTCAAATACCTAAAATATGAATTGTTAATTATTGTTATTATTGAGTAGATTTGTTTTATGTAAGGGATATTTGACAATTATTTGGCAAGTTTATTATGCCTTTTTGTTATGCTAACTATCATATAATCATGAATGAATATGGAAAGAATAATCTTTGGCAATTACCCTAAAAGGTTTTCTCTTCTCATCTAATTCTCTCCCTTTTCTCATCTTCTTACGCTAAAACCCTTCTCTTCTCATCTCCAATTCTTCTCTGTGTTTGGTGGTGTGCATCAATAATTTAGAACACCAAAAGAGAGTAGAAGCAACGGCTAGCTTGCTGAGATAACTAGCTAATCCTCCATACTTAAATTTATGCTAGAAGTTAGAACCAAAAAAAAGACTAGGGAAAGAAAAATACAAATTAAATACTGACTAAAAGTCAATTTTATTCACACTTACAAGCAAAAGTTTTAAATTGTTGCGATTTATATTATGATCATAAATTATTATAATAATTATGGATAATATAAATATAACTATGAAAAATATTATTATAATTACAATAAATTGCGGTGATAAACATAAACATAATTGCAATATAGTAAGCAAAATTATAGTTCCATTTTGTAATTTAAAACCTTGGTTACAAATAATAAATATTGCTAACATCATTTACGGCATCCAAAATTTCAAAGGAAGTAGGATTTTGCTATGTTAAGCTCGTGAGCGTCGACCTCCTTGTGTGAACAAATCTTATTTGCCAAGAAGTTTTAAAGTCTTTAATGATCAGGCGATATACAGCTGTTATTTGTTTCTTTCACAGTTAAAAGCATCGGACTGTTGGCTCTCTCACCATTATATATGATCATGGAATCAATCGAATATCCACCACGTCTTGCATTATTGCTATCAAACCATTGGCTAGACTGAGCTCTAGAACCGAGGTTCCTTTTGTCTCAATGATCAGCAGCATAAATTAATTTAGTCATCAGTAAGGTGATCAGATCAAGTAACCTCTACAAACTATGAGTAACAAAAATCCTTTAGTATATAGGATCTAAAGCTCATGATACGAAACTGATATGTATAAATGATGCCTTTAATTATAATTCCTCAAACCTATAGGGGTGTGTTTCCTCAAAATTGGAGCAATTTATTATAATTACTCTCACAATTACACCATTTGTGATTATTATAATAGTATATATTTTAGTATAATCTGTAATTTATATTTTATATTTTTTATATAAAGGGTAAATTAATACTCCTTAAAGGACCAAAAGGTCGAAAATCTGGAATTGACAAAAAAAACAAGTTTTTCAGCAGAATAAACCTCCTTGGGCTGCTAGTGATTGAGGTGACGTAGTACAACCTTACATTAATCCATATCTGAATCCCATACTAACAATGTGAAAGCTAACTGGGAGACCTGTGACTGTGAGGCAATGCAATTAATATAGTAACAATGTCGACCCTTACAGCTACGTTCCAACTGGGTTCGGTATGATATGGCAAAGGAATTGATAAATGCTGGCAGTTAGCAAATCTTAATCCCTACAGCTCACATGAGAATAAATAAAACCATTTTCAGTCATCCTCGTACTATCAAAATTTTAGTTAGGAAAAGTTCAAACTAAATATTGAATTCTCTTGTATTTAAATACGTATTGGGGTGTGAACACACCTTATTTTAGTTGTTAGAAAAGTATTGATATTTTGTCTTCTTCAAAGCCCCAACATGGTAGCAACAAACTAAGCTCAGCCTATCGATTCATGTTCCATTACATTACTACAAGTATAGATAGTCTCAAACTCGTGCTTCAGAATCTTATCTTGATTAAAGTGGTACCTTCTTAACCAGCACGTGTATTATCAAGTAATGGGTATTTTTGCAAGCACATAATTGAGCCAATGAAGGGTTGAAATTCAGCCATCACTGTTCATGTTGCAAAAAATATATCTGACATCCTTTGCCCAAAAAAATCTATAAAACAAATACTAGAAAGAAAAACAAATATTTAACTTAGTTTTAAAATTTTATTTAAAAGTTTCATCAAGTCTTTTAATTTTAGTTAATTAAGTTCTGCAGATGTTTTCATTAAATTTCGTTCAAAATTAACCTAATAACACAATTATTCAATGCACACGACTATAAATTACAATAGCATTTTCCGATGTATTAACTTTTAATTTTATTTATGAGCACTTCTTAAACAATCCATGACTTGAATGATTATTTAGGCCTACCAATTTTTTTTATATTGCGTATTGAGCTTAGTTTCATCTGAATAATTCTTAAGCAATTCGCATGTTTGAGCAAATATTTCTGACCAACTTTAAACAAAGTTAGCGTACCCTCTACGTGGGTTTGAAAGATCATTCTATAGGAAGCTTCTTCTATTGATGCTTTTGTTACTAATTTTATTTTTAAAAGATTCAGCAAACTATTGTATCAATTGATGTGAATTTTAACTAATTTGTTTATATCTTTAATTGGTTTGAATTTAATTATTCATACGAGTTTTAGCTTCCTTTTTAATTCAACCATCAAACCCAATATACATTTATATATATTCTTCCATGTTTCACGTGCTCGATGTATACCTACCGATGTAGGCTCTTATCTTTTCCAATAAGACCTCCACCTCTAAGCAACTTGTCTGTTAAGATTATAATTTAATCTCTATCGAGTCTGTTAAAGAAACATTCTGAAAGAAAAAAAATTTAAATACGAATATTTTTACCTAGGAATCATTCTTCTTTTTTTATTTAGAGAATAATATGAAAATATTTCATTGATTTATGACTTTTTATTATTTTAATTCAATGACCAAAAAAAATGTAGTGATTAAGGATGCATCTATCTCCATCGGAAAATGAAGCCCCAGCTTTCACGTGGTCTCCACGACCTCCACCAATAGGATTATGGAAAGATAGGGTAGAGACACTAACGCTTAATCCAAATTAAATTAAAGTTGTGTTTGACACAATATAAAAATATTATTAAATATAACAACTATATGTAGCAACGACAATATCTTATCTTTCATTAATGAGTAACAATACTTAAAGTACATAAAGCAATATAAAATTTCATTAGATAATAAATTTTATGAATAATAAATTATCTATTTTCTTTATAATGGTTCATGTCTTTTATTTAATTAAAAATAATTATTATGTATCATAATTCTATTAATTAATATAAAGATGTTACCTCAAAATAAAGCATATATTGATGGGACATGCAATATTAAGAAAACCAAATTAGAAATTGTTCTTCGTTCTCTTATATTAACAACACATTTCTCACTATCGTATATCGTCAAATTTAAAAGTGATAAGAGAAAGAATCATAATTTATGTGACTTTCTTCTAAATGATTACTATTTTCAAGAATCTTTGTGGATTCGTGTATGTTTCATCTTATGAATGATCATGTTTTGAAAAAGATATAGCTCTAAGATTATGGACATTAATTATGTTTACCATAGTTAGGGTTTGATTTGCATAATTAAATATATTTCTAACATGTGGTATCAAAACATTAGGTTTAAAAACGTATGATTTTCTTTAATGATTGATGTTTTCTTTTTCATAGCACGATGAAGGCCCTTGTTGACACTTAACGACTCTGTTTCAATTACTGGAGAAACTTTATTTGTCAAAACCAAAAAATTTTAGGTTAAAACCTTAAAGATGAATATGAGATAAATTATGAAAGTATTCCAGAATGTGTTCTCAACTGAAAGTTAGTTCAAAATATGTATAACAAACATAGGATAGAATACAAACATGTTTTAGACCATGCTCATCTCTGTAAGTTAAACTAAAATCTAAAAAATAAACACGAGATGGGACATGGGAATGTCTTAGGCTGTACTTTTCACTAGATCAAAAACTCTAAATTGATGTTGTGAAACACGATTGTGTTCTACCTCCACCCAATCATATGAAATTTTTGTGACTGATTTTAAGTTGATATTACATATGTAATAAGTGTATTTAATTGTCTATAGTATTTATCCTTTTATGATTGGACAAAACTTAAAAGTGTAGGATCTTAGAAACAATACTAACAAGACAAACACAACAACTTTTACGTGGTTCGGCCAACTGATGCCTACTTCCACAGGAGGAACGAATATTATTGACAGAAGAAAATTTCTGTAAACTTCACACCTCACAATACAGAATAACACTCTCAGATGTTCCACACAGGTTCCACTCTCACTCACAGATTCTTCTCTCACGTTGCCACACACATGTTCCACACAGATTACATGTATTTATAGGGGAGGGGGATGTAACTTGTTTCAACAATGGCTGCACCAATCACACCAACCCACCATTGGTGTTCAACATTTACAGCTCCACCCACAGCCACCAGCCTCCTTCTTTGACAGCTGCATCAACCACCACTGGCCTCCATTGTTGACGCCACCAATCTTGACAGATTCTGAGCCATGTTCCCACAGATATGGATTTAGGGAGAGTTGGAAAGATGCTGTAAACCCACTGACATCATTGTTTCTCTTTGATTACGCTAGCACATGGCAACAGATCAAACTGATTACAGTATGAGTGTGATTAAGAAGGTTTTGACCCTCTCCACGCCACAGGCACTTACCGACAACACATACGAGTTTAGGAAACTGTTCTATATACTTTTACGAGTACCATAAAGGTCTTCAAAGTAAGATTGTTCTGCATCCAGAACACCCTGTATAAAATTTTAAAATACATTAAAAAATAAAAAATTTAGGTTTTGAGATGAAATATCAGAATGATGGAGGTCCTCAAGTTTTTAGCAGAACCTTAATGATGATAATGGCAGCATCCTTGTGTAGAACTTCATTGTATTCATGGCAAACCAAGCTCTGCAATAAATGACAATCTACTTTATTCAAGCATGAACATAAGATAAACGTGGAAATCAAGTGAGTGGTGAGACAGACTTGAACACAATTAGGGCAACCAGTATTCCCAAAGCAGTGGCAAGATGTGAGAAGTTCCAAAGCAGAACCTAGAAGCTCTGTGAAATATGGTTGAATCTGTTGCATGTACAGAACTCAAAAGTCAGGGAAGATGAAAATGTCGTGAAAAACCTGCCTGCATTTAAAGGTCAAGCATGATAGCATACCCAATAGCTATTAAACCACCCAAAATAAATCTTAACTCAAAATTTGGATTTCTTATATTTTGGCCCTGTAAGAAGGATCAATACGTGGTGAACCACCAACCAATTTGCCAAAATACATATAGCACTTCATTCAAATTTCCATTTTAAGTATCACACATGTAAATGACAAGGCCATTGAACCTGGATGGTTATACTATGCCATCAAATTTCTAGCAACCACAATTAACGAATATTAGATTTAAGCTCAGGTACTTCTGCATTCTGTAGTTAAACGAAAAACTTCATGAATAAAAAATTAAACTAGAGCATTTCAATTTCTAACTACCTGCTTTGAGACACCAGTCCCTCCTGGATGCTGATCGTATACCAGAATTCTTTCTGGATAATAGCGGGTATCATGTGGGTTTGGACATTCTGGAGACAAGTCAGATGAGTTGCATCTTATATATCTGCAGGTCAAAGCATCAGAAAGCACTCAACCACTTTAGAGCACCAAAGCAGGTATGCATGAGAAGAAAAAGTCTTGAGCAAATAATTACAAGGTTTAAGTGTCAAATACACTGGCCTTATCACATAAACTTGACAGAAACGTATGAGGAACAGTTTCTGATTTTAGATGATCATAAATATAAAAGACTCACAGAGGCACTACGTTAAGAATGGCATGAGATGCAGCATGCAGACCGCCACAGAATGAAAAATCTTTTTCCTCTACCAACTTTTTAATGGATTGGGGAACTTGAATCCAAACAGCCTGTACAGAAATTCATCAAGAAGTTATAGCATCTGAAAAGAAAAGGAGAATGGTTTACTCAAAAGACAATCATGTCGAACTGGATAAGGGTTACTGCAAAACATGACTTCAGCAATAAGAGCAACCTGAGATTCAAATGAGAATGTAGGCAGTGAGAGATCAACTACATCTATAACTTTGTTGCTTCGTCTTTGTATACGGTAGAAACCAAACCAAGTAGTTGTTACTTTACAAGAATTTGCTTGAGCTGTAGTTCTAGAGGACTGATTCCCAGAAACCCGTGCAGGATAGGCCTAACCAAGCATAGAAGATATCTCAATCTCAAAGCAAATACATCAATTATAAGATGCAGAAGAAATAATTACAAGTTCTATGCTGATGTGTAACTTTCTCGATGGTATATTTATTGTTCAAAGTAATATATAAATATACATTGTTGCTTCCTACAAAAAATGCTTCTTTAAAAGTCATTCTCTCCATTATGAATTGATCACTTCTTCTTAGCATGATTTACAATTACAAATGGAAACACAGACAAGAAAATCAAGGAACATCTTCCCCTTTAGTCATCATCACTATCAATTGAACTCAACTTTTCGTAATAACTCAAAGTGAACATCAAGATGTAGTATCACTAAGTACTGAACATTTGAAAGTACAAAAACATGACAGGTATGAAGAATTACTAACAGAAGTTCAAAGGGAAAGTGCAGAGGAAAACAGAAGGTTGAGGGTCCAACTCACAAGGTTACCGCCAAGTACATGGATATCAGTATAATCACGGGTTTTGGTGTAATAATTTACATCAGTTTCATGGCATAAAGCAATCTTCTCCGACAAATTCAATTCCTTCACTAGATAGGTCTTCCCTTGATGCATATAGACTGCGCCATCATAAACCTAATCACATGTATTGAATTGAATGAAAAAGAGCTTACTATGGAATTGAAAAGGAATACAGCTAAAGAGATAAAAGAGACAAAACTATGGTCCACTCTGAAAATAAAAAATTGCAACTTTGATACCTGAAAGAAAGCTCTACTTTCCTCAATCTCTTCGAGGACTTCTTTTCTTTCCATGTCTGTTACCCTGTATCTGATAGTTTCTATAGCTCGAATACTTATACCACGTGATGGCATTTTCTAGACAAATGATAGAAAGGAAAGGGGAAAAAATTTGGAAACAAATTAAAATTGTGACAAATTTTATCAGTTACGGAAAAAAAATATTAAACATAATGTAACATAATAATAATAAATACCTCACGTCCAATGTAACTCCAAATTCGAGCAGAAGCTTTACGCGAGGGATCAAAACTCAAATAACCTTTAGTTTTAAGGGATTTCACTGCATTCTCTAAACTATGGCCAAAATATTTTTCATCATATTCCAAACTAAGAGGGTGTTCAAGAGCGGCACAGACAAGATGCTGTTCAAGCACCTACAATAGCAAGTCATTAAAGGGAAGCACATAAGTTAGCCTATTTTGTTGGATACAGAAAAAGAACAACACAAAAATGATTGATTCAGACAGAACTTTCAATCACAGGAAATTTGATACCTGTTCGTTTTGAGCATCAATATGACAGCATTCTATTGGGCCATCAAAAAGTTTCTTAGGAAACTTCATAAAATATTGGTCCAGAGGACCTTCAAATGCTATATAAACAGCAAGAGATGCCTTCTCTCTCCTTCCAGATCTGCCAGCTTGTTGCCAAAGGCTAAAAATGGAAGAAAAATGTTTACAATTTGAACAATTGAAGAGAACTGCAAAAATCACTCAAAAATGGAGTAACTAAGCACTTTACCTAGAAATACTACCAGGAAAACCTAAATGAAGGGTAGCGTCAATGTGACCAACATCAATACCCAACTCAAGGGCATTCGTTGCAGCAATGCCGCAAAGCCTTCCGCTGAAAAAGTCTTTCTCTATTTTCCTACGATCCTGTTATCAATTGCAATATGACAAGATTATCACACAGGCTGGCAGTGATTTTCACCTGATATGCCAAATATGAACATGGAAATGACAACTGAGGTACAACGTTAAGATGTGAGAAAAGTTGATATGACATAGTTGTCTTTTTTTCTTTTGACAACAATGGTTCAATCCAATGATATAAACCAAAGCTTCAACTGACAGTCTCATCAAGAAACTAAAAGGAACTGTAGTTATGAAAGCCAATATTAGAAATGAAAATGGAGAAACAAAACAGTTCCTTCACGAGTTACTTGCATGTTATGTAGATGAAATTTCATCTTAGGATAGAATTTGACAAGTCAAAACATATCGAAGCATGAAGTATGACACAATAGCCCTCCTTTAATCCAATTTATGAATAAATTCACTATCTTCAGATAAGTTTTATTATACTTTTGAGAAACTTGATGGCACAGAGAACGAGTATAGGAGGTGGACGTTAAATGGTTTAATGAAGACAAAAGCTCAAAGGCACATTGACCACGCACGTTGCAACTGACTAATATAAAGTACTGAAAAGGGTTAACCAATCAATAAATGATAGTATCTATATCATGTCTAACCCAGAAAGAAGGAAATTATTCACCAAAGTTTGATTCAATTTTCAGAAATCAGATACAATTTCTCTGATTCATGAATCTGCTTTGCAATAACATAACAAGCGTCCAAACATGGTTACCAAGAAACATCTAAACTCACTTCAGCAATATATCCAGCACGATAAGCAGCTATTGAGTCTGCAAAGTTTGGAGCTGTCTCTTGAAGAATCTCTCGGCTATCACAGTTGTTGAAATTTAATGATAAAAATTGGTATTAATAAACTGCCATCAAAATAATTTCACATTTATGGTATGAATTGACATACGTATAGGATAATACAATCTCAGTGAGTTTGCGTGATCTACAAAATGCAATGCAACGTAGTCCATGCTGAACCATTTCTGCAAAGAGATGTGAAACTTCTGATATTGGGCTGCAAAAACAAATTTTGGGTTAGGTTGTACCTCTGCACACAGGTAGAAAGTTGTTTAGATATTTTCATTTGAACCATTTTATCACGCATCTATCATATTTAAGTAAACAAAAGAACATATAAGCAGCATGTCAGCTACCTATATCTTCTTAGAAGCACCAAAATAAACCAGATACAATACAGATCTCTTAGAATTTGAAATTTTGCTTATATCAAATGTTTACAATAGGCTTAGCTTACAATAAAAAATTCTAGTACCTATAAATGGAAACTAATGATTCTAATCTCATGATTCTAATATAATATAAACCTTAATCAAATACAATCAATCAATCAATCAATATACATGATTTTGCCACACTCCTCCTCAAGTTGGTGAATAGGTGTTTTCCATTCCCAGCTTGGATACAATAGTTTGAAAAAACTGAGTTGCTCAAACTTTTGGTGAGAATTTCAACCAATTGACCATGAGTAGGCTCATAAGGTATACAAATTAATCCACTTTTTAACTTTTCCTTGATAAATGTCTATCGATTTCAATATGCTTTGTTCGATCGTGTTGGATTGGGTTGTGAACTATGCGGATTGAAGATTTTTGTAGTAGTATAGTCTCATCAGGCCATCCCACTTGATCTTCAGATCTTCAAGGATAGTCTTCAACTAGAGTGGTTCACACAAACCTTGAGTCATCGCCCAAAACTCAGCCTCTACACTGGACTGAGCCATTACACCTTGTTTTTTGCTTCTCCCACTAAGAAAAGTTCAATATCTTGAAATTGATCTTCTATCAACAATAGATCCAACATAACCAGCATCAATGTATGCCTTAAGAATTGATTATCAGTATCAATGTATCACCCAAACATACGGAATTGATTATCAGGAAACCTTCGATCCTGTTGCAAAAATCAACTCCATACGAGTCCTATTATCGTTAGCTGCTAATTATGACTGGCCATTACACCAGTTACACGCCAAGAATGCATTTCTAAATGGGGATCCAGAGGAAGAAGTGTTCATGGCTCTACCTCTTGGATTTGAGGAGAGAATGGGAAAAGATAAGGTATGTAAACTCAAGAAATCCCTGTATGGTCTTAAACAATCTCTGAGAGCTTGGTTTAAACGCTTTGGAAAGGTTGTGAAAAGTCATGGTTATCATCAAAGCCAGGCTGATCACACAATGTTTCTTAAGCGAACAGGGAGAGGTAAGATCTCA
>JANIMX020000534.1:876357-891264 GCA_024582655.2 Erythroxylum kunthianum
GTTATTCTGTTTTGTTTCGTTAAATATCGCTATCAATTAAGTTTACGTTTGAGTTTTTCTGCACAATCAAAAGAGTTTTGTTCTTCAAGTTCACTCTACAAACACTTTCAGAAATCCATCACATCGAACCAAGATTCTTCAAAATAAGATAATCAACAAGATCATCAAGAGTTTAAATTTTGGTAGATAATTATTGTATATATAAGATAGATACTTGTATAGATACAATATTTGAGTGTAATACAAACTGTAAGCCTATAAATGTCAAGTGTAAATACAACGAGAAATCTCTCGACAATTCATATACTCAAGTTTATTATTTAAGTTTCTTTCATTTTATTTTATTTTAGCTCTCAATTGCCATACACACCAGGCGCTTTTCGGAGTAATTTGAGAACTTTTAAGTTAGGAGACAAAATCTCTTTTCTAGCGTGTATATCGACTGATTTGAAAATCAGTCTTGTAGCCGATGCTTAATTTTTATGATAACAACAGTGACTTCCCGTTCAATTCTTTTCTAGCAGATGCGCTCGCACTGGTCTTGCTTCAAACTTCACCAGAAGGTCCACAGCTACTGGTACAAAATGATAAAAGGACATTCTTTCACCAGTTGAAGCCAAGTTTATGTTCCATTCAACATTTGTCAATTGAGCACTGCTCAGAGAAGATAGAGTAAGGAAGTTTGACAGCAGCTGGCTTTTGTTTGATTGAGAGTGAATGTTATAGGTCCAGTTTTCATGGCTGGACCTGTATGTAAACTTTATGAAAGAAAAAATATACATAAGAGCCGCTGCTTTCATTGATAGTCCAACTCAAGACCAACTAGCCAAGGCTGTCATGGGGCTTGCCCATCTGAATTACTCTGCTATTCATAGTTATATTGGGGATGAGAATGGGTCGGATTGAGTCGGCCTGGGCCCAACAACTTTTTCTACGATTTAAGTTTGACCCGAAGTTTTAATCAAGTCCAAGGTAGCTAAACCCGAGCTCTGGACCCAAATGTCATCTCTACACGACATTGACACTGTAGAACAAGTTTGGAGTTTGGTTTCATGTTCCACGATATGGTCGAATGTCACATTCAAGATGTGTCCTATGCTATCCACATTTCGTCACACTTCACTACAACTTATTTTCGGCGCACGCACTTTCTGTTTTTATACATCAATAACAATATTAAAAAATTTGTTTCGAGAAAGTCTAATAATACACAATAACTCAATTATGAACACGTCGTTGTATATATATTACAACAAGTAACCTTAATCATTGCACTTAAATATTATCAAACATAATATTCAGTAAAAATTTCATTGTTATATAAAATCTGAGAAGATCGTAATTTTACCTCTAATTAATAAAAAGAATGTTTCTAAATAATTCACGTGAAAAAACAGAGAAATAAAAAAAGTAATACTAATACGAATATGTACTTGCATAGCAAGAATGATCAACCCCACTCGGAATTGGAAGGCGATGTAATCATGAATCTGCAGAAATTTTCTTCCTTCTCACTTTTTCTGCATTACCCATTTGCGTTTGCTTCTTGTTTACTGTACTCGTTCTGTGAAACCTCGTAATTTGCTAACCATGTACAGGCTTTAGAGCTATCCGAAAAGCAGAGTGGGATAACGTAAATCTGCGTCAGAAAATGGAGAAGAAGAAGCGACCTTGGCTATGTACTCTCTTCACGCAATTGTCTCTCTGTATCGCTCTCTATATTGCTCTCAACTTGGGTCAACCTCCGAGGTTTACTTACGGTAACAGTTATAGCAATGGTGGACCTCTTGATACTTACTTCATCAGTGTTACAGGAGGCTATAGAACTCTTGAA
Organism: Erythroxylum kunthianum; assembly: GCA_024582655.2. NCBI lineage: Eukaryota > Viridiplantae > Streptophyta > Magnoliopsida > Malpighiales > Erythroxylaceae > Erythroxylum > Erythroxylum kunthianum. The sequence continues at coordinate 878,192 of JANIMX020000534.1, forward strand.
CAACAGAGTCGTCTTCTCAAAAAGGTAAACACTTTCCAGCTTTTTTTATCACTTTTGTCTCTGGAAGAAACCTCATTTTAATTCCAAACGTAAAGTCGGTGAATGGTTTATTTTTTTGTGCTCCTGAGCTGATGTTTTTGTTTTCGAGATTAAATTTGTTTACGACTTTATAGTGTACGTATGTTCCTATTCTCTGTGATACTTGTGGTTTTCATGACGAGAGTTTCCTGGTTTGGAGTTTGTGGATTCCTTTTTCCCAACTTTTTTTATCCCTTACATGGCCCGTGTTGTTTGAGCCTTCTGTTCATATACAGTTGCTGATCTGGTTTTGTTTCTGTGAGGATTTGGTTTATACTCTCGTTTTCCAATATAATATTTGTGCTTTTGAGTTCTAGACCAATAGGCTTGTAAATCTTGAGGAGCAAGTTCTCGTTCTGTCTTGACCTGGAACAAAAGTAATTTCACATGTCACAAGTTGGTATTGGGATTTTGATGTCCTTTTCCCAGTTTAATTGTGGTTGCTGACTTGCTGTACAGATGGAGAAAGTTGCTTTAACTTATAAAGTACGGTTTGTGGTGAACATCGGTGAGATGGGAGAAGACGACCCACTCACTCAGAACGTAAGTTTCTCTTTTGTATCTTCCGTATACTTTTTCTTAGCTCAAAACATTCAACCAATACATTTCTACTGCTTTTTAGATTGGAGTTTTATATTTGTGAATGGAAATAAATATGATATTATCTTTCCTTCTTAATATGGTTTTATATCCTCAACATGTGCTAGCAACAATGCTAAATGTATCCTTTGCAGGCAAGCAGGATTTTCCAATCACTTGATATTCCCTGGTACATACATGACACCTCACACTTGCAACCATTGCTTAGTAGTGTATTTGCTTGCTCTCATGTGTTTGTTCTTCTGTATGTTCATGTTTCCCAATAGTTGATCTCTATCTTCGATCTGATTGTCTCACATGACTGGTAAATGACATTCATAGGTACACCACCAGAGCTTCAAATAGTTCTAATGATGGCTGCTTCGTGAAAGAGATCAACATAACACATGACAGAGTTCTAAACATTGTCGGTGTGAATACCGTTTCAGTACAGGTACTTGCATTCAATTCACAGTATTCAATTGATATCATCAAGTTGTTCTATGCTAGTCTTCAGGTTCTTCAAAATCTACTGGTTATATGCTTCTACTTGTCATAGTATGCATACAGTTTTTGTTTACAAAACAATACTGTTAGAGATTCTTTGTGTAGAAAGTTTTTTATTACCCCTACATTGATTCGGTTCACCGTAGTATATTCTTGTTATTCTATTGTGTGATTATTGTTATCGAAGGTATCTATGAAATCAACGGGTGGGTTTCAGGACAATCAGTTGAATTGGCTCACACAAGCACTAGAAGCAACTTCTGGAAACTGGTCAGATCAGTCTGTTTTCTGGTTTTTCATTCACTTTTTCTATATGCTTTTCAAATTCTGTCATTACGAGGATTTTGAGCAGAAGTAGAATTTTAATACTTAAAACTATTATTGACTTTACTGCTCTAAATTAATTCTTATAAAAAATAACTGATGCATTCTAGGTGATTATACTTTTTATATGTGAATGCTCCCAATTTTGGATACTTATTATGCTTCTGCCCTCTGAAAGCCAGGCGCATAGTTGTCGGATACCATTCGATGGTTGTTTGTGAAGAGAACAAGGAGCAAATTAAACCAAAGAAAATTCATAAATCTCTGCAAGATATTTTTCTGAAGTATGGAGTGGTAAGAATCTTCTTCACATTATGCTTTTATTGAAGAAAAAGGGTGTCCAATACTATGGTTTTGAATCCTGGATTAGTGTAGATGATTCCATATTGTTAAAGACATTTAGAAGCATTCCAACTCAAATTTGACTCTATTCTGAGGCAAAACTTTCAGTACAAAGGTTAACAAGAATCTTAATTTCTCTGTTTTAAAATACTTGATGGTTGCTGATTGATGAGGTGAATCATGAGTACTTGACAGGATGCATATCTGAGCACACAGGGCTGCATCAATTATAGCTATCAAGGCGGTGTGGCTCACATTGGTGTTCTTGATCGTACTCCAGGAATATCCTATCTGGCCCCTATAAGTAAAAGATCAGCTTTTCCCAAGTACTTTTCTTCAAGACCACATGTTGATCTATGCGCACTCTTTCTCTCTTGCCTTGAACTTACATTCAATCTTCCTTTTGCATTTCAGAAGAAACATGGTTGATGGGTTTCTTCTCCACAGAGTTAACCATCTAGAGATTGTATGTATCCACCTCTTCGTTGGTGTGTATTCTTGACAAGCTTCTAGTCACCATTATATCTGACATGACATGGTTGAATCTTGATGATCTTTATTTGCAGACAACCTATGCTGTAACCACAGATGGTGAGGTCTTTAGCAGAAGTTCAATCCAACAAAGAGGTAGAGAAGCCATGTGAATTTAGCAAATGAAGGGCTAAGAAGCTTTCCTCTGTACATGTCATTCATTTGATTCTTCCTTTTTTATTTGGTAGTTCTCATTTTCCTTTCTATTCATTTTGTAATCAACCTTATATCTGACATTCAGCTCAAGGGGAATGCTTGACATGAACTGTCGAATGAGTTAATCAAGCAAAACCTTTACGGTTTGCCGTTTTATTATCGCGATTCATTGTTCACCATGGCCACAATTTAGAGAAGTTATCTATATGGTTTTGAGTATCAATCCAAGATAATTAGAAACAAAAAGAAAAAGATGGGTTATGCTTTAAAAAACTTGTGCTTTTCTGGTATAGTCCAATGGAAGAACATATGGGTTGCGTTTGTTACACGGGATTGCCTAAATTAACCTGGGATTAAAATTATTTTAGTCCAATCCAACGTTTGGTGCAACACTGATTTGGGTTTATATTATCCCAGTTACTAAAATATGGGACAAAATAAGGGACTAATTGTACCGACCATACACATGGGTTTATATTATCCGACGCAGAGCGCCAACCTTCTCTGTTGCGAACGCCCATCTTCGTCTCTTTGTTGCGATCGCCACTTTTCTCTTCGTCTCCAGCTTGGACCTAGTAAGTGCAGGTGTCTTCTTTCCAGTCTAGTAAATGCAGAAATCGATTACTCTCATTCAAACAATTGCTACTGCGGGTGTCTTCTCTATTGTTTCCTTTTGGTAAATTTCTCTTTGATTTTCTTCTTTTTTTGTTAAAGTTCTCGAGATTGAAGCTTTTGATTTTCCGTTAAGCTCTGTCTTCTATATCTGTTTCTTCCCCTACTATTTTTTTGTTTTTTCGTTAGGGTTTTTTATTAGATTTAAACATTTGCGCCCTCCACGCCTATAATTTCACAAACTACCCAATCCCCCTCTGTTTAACGGTTTCTGCCGCGAACTTCGCAGGATTTTTTGTTTCAGTATGTTCTTTTGCTTCTTTTAATTCATTCATAATGTTCTGATTCTTAAAAAGCTTTTATAATTTATTTTGATATTACCGATTGGGACGAGTTTTAGCATCTTTGAAAGTGGTTTTGGTTGGTGTTGTCGCTTATTGCCACAATTTTTGTTGTACAGGAGAATTTGTTGGATTAAATGAGAACCAATAAAAGAAACTCAGATTCTGGAAATTATGAAGTTGAAAATTTGCTAGAAACTGATAATGATAAGGTGAATTCCAAACCCATTAAGAAATTGAAGAAGGATGAGAAAAAAGAGGTTGAAATTGATGGTGGGCATAATGATGGTATTGCCACACCAATCACTTCTTTAGCTACTTGTAGTTCAATGAAGCCTATGGAAAAAAGGAAGAAGAGGAAAGCATTGGACAAAGAGCGCCACCAAGTTGTTCTTGAGGATGAACAAGGATTGAGATTGAAAGAAAGTAATATAAGTTTGAGTATTAGTGAGACTAAAGCACAGGCTGTGGCTTCTTCAAGTCATGAGATGCCTGCGTTCCATATTGATGTTTTCAAAGACTTGGCATCTGCAGATGTTTCTGTTCGAGAGGCTGCAGTGGAGAGGTTGGTATGGGAGTTGAGTGAAGTTCAAAAGGCATTTGATATGGTGGAGAAGAAGGAATTGGTTGATGGTGGATTGAAATTGGAAGCTGAAAAAGATGACGGGTTGCATGATTGTGCCCCTTCTTTGAGATATGCTTTGCGGAGGCTCATTCGTGGAGTTTCATCATCAAGGGAGGTATGATTCATCGAATTCTATTTACGTTCTTGATATTGAAAATTCTTGTTAAAATTTATGGTATATAATTTGTCCCAGTTGTTTCATGGAAAGAAGAAGCATACGGTTCAATTATGGATTTTTGAATGCTTTATGTTCTGCTGTCTCATTCTGGTTAATTTGACATCTAAATTTTGATTCTTAATGTTAAGTGATTTGGGCCAAGCAGCTATTGGTATTGCATTATAGCCTGTTGTTACGTTCTGAATGCATCAATTCTGGTTGTGCATTTTTGTTGTTCTGCTGTTTATTTTACTCTGACACTTATGAATTGTTCACTTGAGACTACATCTTTGGATACGTTTGAAATATAAAACCAACTTATGATGACTTGAACTTATTGTTTGATGCTTTATGATATCTTTTCAAATATCGAGATTGCCTTGACATGTAGATAGAATTACTAAAGTTTTATATAGTTTATTGTTAACTATTTTCTGTTTAATAAACAATCTTCATTCTTTTACAGTGTGCAAGACAAGGGTTTGCATTAGGTTTGACTGCATTAATTAGTACAATTTCTAACATCAATTTGGACTCCCTATTGAAGCTGATAGTTGATTTGTTAGATGTCTCTTCATCAATGAAGGGTCAGGTAGGTGAGGATTTTATTGATGTATTTAGTTGCTCTTTCTTCTAATAAAATTGCTAAAGTCTTTTGTTACGTTGCAGGAAATAAGGGATTGTCTTTTGGGTCGCTTATTTGCTTATGGTGCTATTGCCCGCTCAGGGAGACTTACTGAAGAGTGGGTTTCTGATCAAAATTCACCCCTGATTAAGGAATTCACCAGCATTCTTATATCCCTTGCAGCAAAGAAGCGATATTTGCAAGAGCCTGCTATTGCAGTTATTTTAGAGTTGGTTGACAAGGTATATCATTTAAGTAAATGGAAGCAAGTTTAACTATGATGCTTCATTAGGTGCTCCTTATTCATAATTAATACGGATTTTTTGACCAGACAAGCAGAGTGTTTTGTGATGCTACTTCTATTGGTGTTGCTTTATCCTTAGTTTGAATAGGTTTCTGTTAATATTTTACATGTGCTAGTTCTGTTGGGTGAATACTTCCATCTTCTAAAATATTAATGGTGGAAATGATAAAGGATTGGTCCTTTTTTTTGTCATTGTTATTCCTTTTTTCTTTGGATGGTGAGTGGATAGCAAGGGGTTTGAAGCCCTTACAGCCTGCGTTATGGGGCAGGTAGGCAGCTGTATTATGAATGAATTTCTTGCCTAGTGGCTCGGGGTTACATTTGTAATTTAAGAAGTGATTGTAGGCACTTGCAGCCATTTTCTTTTCTACTTTCAGTTTTTCAAATATTATATAGTGAGTAGATACTATAACTTCCTTTGCATCATTCTTTACTTTTCTGTAATTGCATATTGACTTAAATCATATAAAGAGTTAAACAACAACAACAACAACAACACATAGCAAAAATCTCGCTGATACGCAAGGTCTGGTGAGGTCTAATAGTACGCAACCTTACCCTTAACTAGTAGAGAGACTGTTTCCAAATGACCCACATGATATAAAGAGTTCATGGATGTAAATTGTTTCAATTTGCATATCATTTGTGTTGGGATTAAGAACTTTCCAAGAGGAGCAGTCTTTCTCCCTCTCATGCAATTTTTTTCTTCTCTTATTGATGCTTCCAGGAAGACTTTTGGTGTTCTTTTTGCTTCTTTTTCTTGTTGCACAAATTTAAACACAGAGCAATTTACGATTTATTTTATATGATTGCTTTACTGTTTCTGTATGTTATGTGCCTTATGATTGTAGTTGCCAAGTGAAGCTCTGGTTAGTCATGTACTTGAAGCTCCACAGCTGCGTGAATGGATTGAAGGTGCCACTGCTGTTGGGAATCCTGATGCTTTGCTTTTAGCTTTAAAAGTCAGGGAGAAGGTTTCTGTTGATAGTGTTATGTTTGGAAACATATTGCCATATCCATTCAGCCGTAGTAAATTTTTTTCTCCTGACCATTTGTTCTCTCTTGCAAATTCCTTCAAGGTATGTTTTTATGGCATCAATTTGTTAAGTTTTTAACTGTATCTTGACTGAATGGGTGACAGTCATTGTTATTTTTAATGTTAAATATGGCAGGAATCTACATTCTGCCAGCCTCGTGTTCACAGTTTATGGCGGGTCCTGGTAAACATTATTTTGCCTGACACAATTTTACAAGGTGAAGACATAGTGTCAGCTTCTAGTAATCTAAAGAAGCACAAGAAAAGTCGGAAGTCTAATTCATTTAAGGAAGAAGTTTCAAACAATATCCAGTCTTTCTGTGAAGTTGTCATAGAGGGGTCTCTTCTTCAATCATCTCATGACCGCAAACACTTGGCATTTGATATACTGCTACTTCTCCTCCCAAGATTACCCACATCATTTCTTCCTTATCTTATGTCTTACAAACTTGTACAGTGTCTGATGGATGTTCTTTCAACAAAGGACTCTTGGCTATATAAAGTTGTGCAGCATTTTCTTAAAGAAATGTTCAATTGGGTAGGAAATGACGATATGAGACGGGTTGCTCTTGTAGTAGCTTTACAAAAACACAGTAATGGGAAATTCGATTCCATCACAAGGACAAAGGCTGTAAAAGCTTTATTGGCAGAAGTCAGCACAGAATCTGGCTGCATGCTTTATATTCAGGAATTAATGAATTTATTTGTGGATGGTAGTCAGATGGAAGATGAACCTTCAGATCAGAGTCAAACTACTGATGATAATTCAGAGATTGGTTCAATTGAGGACAACGGTTCGGTTGGTGTTATGGGGAATTTGGATTTCTTGAAAACTTGGATTGTTGAATCACTTCCAAGCATTTTGAAATATTTGAACCTGGATCCTGAAGCAAAGTTTCGGGTACAAAAGGAAATTCTGAAGTTTCTAGCTGTTCAAGGTCTCTTCTACGCTTCTCTTGGCTCGGAAGTGACATCTTTTGAACTACAGGAGAAATTTAGATGGCCAAAAACTCCTGCCTCAACTGCAATCTGCAGGATATGTATTGAGCAGATCCAATCATTGCTGGCTAGTGCCCAAAAGTTGGAGATATCACGTCTTCATGTAGGGATACATGATGCTAATGATGTTGGCTCATATTTCATGCGATTCATCAACACATTGCGTAACATTCCTTCAGTTTCTCTCTTTAGGCTTTTGAATGATGAGGATGAAAAGGCATTCAGAAGATTGCAAAAAACTGAAATTTGGCTCTACAGACTGGTAATATAGTCAATACCTATTTGGGCATCTTCAGATGTAGATTCTCTGAATGCATTATTTAGTTTGTCCCAGCTTCTCATGCCTGCAATATTTAGGCATTACTGTATCTCAGAACTATATGCACTCAAACATGTGTTAGACAGAGAGAGCATTTTGTGGGATTATCATAGATTATTGAGAATTGCAAATTAATCTTAATATTTATGTGATTAGTTAGCCATTGTTGAAACTTGTCACTTGTTTTTATTGATCTCAATTGTGATTTCTATATTGCTTATTCCTATTAGAATTGTCGGACTTTCTGAAGGTTTGATTGTGGCAGGAGAGAAGTCTTGATGCTGTTCCTGATTTACATAGAGCACATTCTATCAGATACTTGCTGATCCAGTTACTTCTCCAAATGCTACTTCAACCTGAAGAATTCTCTGAAGTTATGTCTGAGCTTATTATATTGTGTAAGAAAGGCTATGAATCCTCAGGTTTTATTGAGGACTCGGAAGAAGAAGAGTTGGATAATGATACAAATTCTCAGTTTATAGATGTGCTTCTGGATACACTACTTTCATTGCTGCCACAGTCATCAGCTCCCATTCGGTCTGCTATTGAGCAGGTATTTGCAACATTGAAAGTTTAGTTTCTCTGTATGTGTGTGTATCCGTATGTCTGTGTTTAGACAATTTCAACTTGAATTTACAATTTGGTTGCATAATCGTCTTGTAATTTGTAGTAATAAGCTTCTCATGCAGCTCTAATTAGGTTTGAGTCATCGGAACACATGTCAAGTATCATGTCCTGTACTGAAAACTGAATCAGTTGGCTTGCTTGGATGCCACCACCGATTCATCTTCCAATTAATGTTCTATTAGATTTTTATGTGGCCATAATTAATGTTTCTAGGTTTTCAAGTCTTTTGTTCGGGAAGTGACAAATGATGGTCTTATTCGAATATGTCAAGTATCATGTCCTGTACTGAAAACTGAATCAGTTGGCTTGCTAGGATGCCACCAAAAGTACCCATTCATCTTCCAATTAATGTTCCATTAGATTTTTATGTGGCCATAATTAATGTTTCTAGGTTTTCAAGTCTTTTGTTCAGGAAGTGACAAATGATGGTCTTATTCGAATATGTCGAGTATCATGTCCTGTACTGAAAACTGAATCAGTTGGCTTGCTAGGATGCCACCAAAAGTACCCACTCATCTTCCAATTAATGTTCCATTAGATTTTTATGTGGCCATAATTAATGTTTCTAGGTTTTCAAGTCTTTCGCTCGGGAAGTGACAAATGATGGTCTTATTCGAATGCTACGTGTCATTAAGAAAGATCTAAAACCGGCTAGACATCATAGAGCAAATATTGAAGACAAAGATGATGATGATGATGAAGATTTTCTTGGAATTGAAGAAGATGAAGATATTGATGAAGCTGAGTTGGGGGAAATTGGTGATGGTGACCATGAGGGTGATGCTGAGCTAGATGATTCTGAGGCAGTAGGTGAAGTTGAGGAAGTTGGTAAAGAACTGTTAGAAGATATATATGATTCTGATGAAGGAATGGATGATGATGCAATGTTCCGCATGGACTCTTACCTTGCGCAGATTTTCAAAGAGAAAAAGAATCAGGCTGGCAGTGAAACTGCTCAATCTCAGCTTGTTCTCTTCAAACTTCGTGTTCTTTCGCTGCTGGAAATTTACTTGCAAGAAAGCCCAGGCAAGTATATATATATATATATATATTTTCTGTTTGCATGTGGTGAAAATTAGACAACTTTAGGGATTTTATAATTTTTTGAGGAGGTTGGATTGGTAAATGTCCATTTCCTGACATTCTTATGGGAATCCCTTGTTTTAATTTGAAGAACTATGTTATTCATTTTTTCTTTCCCGAAACTTATATTCTCAGAAGTTGGCTTCTTTGCTATTTCTGAGTCTCAATATTTCTGCTTTGTGTTCAACAGGTGACCCCCAAGTTCTTACAGTATATTCCAACCTGGCACAGGCATTTGTAAATCCACATACTTTGGAGGTCAGCGAGCAGCTTGGACATCGAATATGGGGAATTCTGCAAAAGAAGATCTTTAAGGTGAAGGATTTTCCAAGTGATGAAAGGGTGCAGCTATCCACTCTCGAAACTTTGTTGGAAAAAAGCCTAAAATTGGCATCAAAACCTTTCAAGAGAAAAAAAACTGCACATACTCCATCTAAGAAGAAGCAATCCGTGTCATTAAAGCGACACAAAATGATCAGTTCCCTTGGTCAGAACTCGACCTTTTGGCTTATGAAAATTGTTGATGGCAGACACTTTTCTGAGTCGGAATTACAGAGAATTCTTGACATATTTAAAACTGTTTTGATGGAATATTTTGAAAGTAAAAGGTCTCAGATAAAAACTGAATTTTTGAAAGAAATATTTCGTAGAAGGCCATGGATTGGGCGCAATCTTCTTGACTTTCTTTTGGAAAAATGTTGCAGTACAAAGTCGGAATTCCTGCAGGTTGAGTCGCTTGATCTGGTGTTGGAAGTATTGAAATCGTTGGTTTCTTCTGGCACTGATGAGAAGAGCCACTGTGCTTCAAAAGGGAATTTGAAAAGTTATGTACAAAGAATTGGTCATCTGGTAACGGCTTTAGTGAAAAATATGCCGGAGAAGAAAGCAAGGCGAACTGCGGTGCATAAATTTTGTGGGAAAGTCTTCCAGATGATCTCAACCAATGCTTTGAATAAGTCCTTTCTAAAACATTTGGCCCCAGAGGCTCTAGCTGTTTGTGAATCCCAGTTTGGTAAGCAATTTTTTAATCTGAAGTCCTCATGAGTGCATTGTTATGTGGAGTAACTTCTTGAAGATGCGTCTTCAATTTTTGAACAAGGTCCAGTTAGGTGTTTTAACTTGAATGATTATAGAAAAGATAAAGTTGCCTACAGGCTGTTACAATCCAATTTCCAGTTGTCCCTCAGCACAAGTTCTCCCTTGAAGTTGTGAATTGATAGATTACTTGTGGTAGATGTCATATACATGGCGTACATATACTAGTTGTTTGTCAGACAACTCTGAGGCTGATTTTTCACTTTTGAGCACTCTTCTTGTTTTTATTGAAGGAATGATTACGTACTTGACAATTTTTTTGGTGACTTTTATAAGTTCAGCTGACTTGCTCTCATCATATGTTCAACAGAATATTTCGAAGTGATTGAAAAGGTTTACTCTTAGTTTCTTATATATTTTATACCCAAAAGAAAATTGTAGCCTCATTAAAAGTGAAACATCACATATGGGATGGCATATGGGATCGGGTAATCCAAAGGACCTCCCTCTCGGCTTGTTTAGGAATTATAAGCCGCCATTTGTTTCTTTATTCTCCATTCCAAGCACTTCAAAAATTGCTGCATTAACAAACAATTGAAGTCCAGTGTCAATGTCCCATCCCATCCCATGGTTGTAGAGCAAAAAGGGTTATAGCCATAGGCAAGCAGTTCCAGCATGAGATGATGGGCATGACATAAAAAGTTGCACAAAGCCAAGATCCGACGCTATTAGAAAACCCTTTAGACGGCATGTTTAGAAGAAATCAAACCTGGCAGGCCTAATCCAGAGGCTTACAGGGTGTTTGTAGTGAGTTTTGAGTATTTCACGTGTAGTTTTTGGATTTATTCATAATACTTTTTAAAACTTTTTGGGGTAAGTGGAGCGGATCCAATGAAGCTAAAAATAATGTATTACTGTTGTAATGTGTACAGGGTAATTCCACCATTTTGATCTTTCTATCATTTTAACCACCTAATTCACCTTGTCATCCTACTTCTACATCTCTCCCTTCCTAACCTAAAACCTGGATTTCAGTTCTCTCTCATCAAAGACGAGTTTTTGTTTTTTACACAAGCGCAACACTTCCGGCCTCTGCACTTCCAACTCTACCAAAAAGCAACCAACAAAACAATTAACATTGAGAACCCTCCCCTGTACAAAAAAGAAAACGGAAACAGATTTAAACATTTCACAATACTGGTGGCTTAAAGAAGTTTCAAAGCAAACAGCCAGAAGTGACAAGTCACACCTTGATACAAATTTCACTTCCAAAATCAAGGCGGTCGGAAGACCTTAACCAAGTCTTAAGGCCATTGTGCTCATTCTTCAGTTCCCAGGATCTACGAATGTGCATCTTCGGAATCACTCCCTGAAGAGCTCCCCGAATCTGAATCTGCATACCAAAATTTCCAAGCAGTAATTAGCATTTCCTCGAGTAATTCATATTTCATTGTTCTCAACATCATTAGAGAAGGATTGGTTCACACCACTCGAGGAAGACGAATCATCACTAGAACTACTAGAGCTGCTAGAACTGCTACTGGCATGACCGTTGTCTTTCTCAATCTCTACTGGTGGGAAGCTGCTCATTGGCATCTCATCCCCAATATCCACATCTTCATCCCCAGCCTCTCCTTTCTTGGGCTTCTTTGTCTCAGTTGCAGCATCCGTTCTGTCATTTACAGCCACATCCTATCACAAGCAAAAAGATCACCAAAATACTGAATACATCTGAAAATTCAAATCAGTCCAATGAACAAGGAGAAACAATGCTTGATAATGAACATATATGCTACCTTATTGCCTTCGCTTGCAGTAGGAGCAGCCGCATTGTTATTGACAACCATCAAAGCTTGACGCTTTATCTTGCTAACCATTTTCTTGTAATTAGTAACAAAGCGATCAAGCTCCCACAGTGTCTCTGTATCAACAGCTTCAATATCAAGCTCAATCTCATCGCCTTCCTGCCTCAAATGTCCATTCCTCTTCCTTATTATCTGCACAACTTGTTCCATTTTCTCCTGAGGCAAACTCTGTAATCCAAGCCCTAATTTGTGCTTTTCCTCGAGACTCATCTCCCGCTTATTAGGATCTTTCGCTTTGGGCTTTGGCTGCTTCACCGGTTTCACAGGTAGGGCACGTATGGGCGGCGAAGGGGTCCGCACAGGCAACTGTGTGCTTGACTGCTGTTTAGGGATTTGATTCGACCCACTTGCCGTAATTTGCTCAGATTTCGCCTCAACAGCTTGTATTGAATTTTCATGGTTATCTTTCTTCGGAATATGATCCCAGGAACTCGCTTGCACCTCTTGTACATGTTCTTCCTCAATACCTTCATCAAAATCCCCAACTTTATCCCGAATTGGCCGGAATAATTCCTCAAATCTCGAAAGAAACTGCTCGGCAAGAACATACACTTCATGACCCTTAGGGTTATATCTCATCGCGTTTTTGAAAGTTAATCTCACGTCTGCGGCAAAATCATTAGGCGAATCGTACAAATTTTTCCCCAACTTCGATTTCACCGTACCCAAATCCATCGGATTCTTAATTACATCGTAGTAATCATGAAGCTGCAAGCCCACAACATCCACAGGCGTATTGAAGACGTACCCTAGCTTGTGCTTCATTAATTTCGTCAAAATTTGACCACACTTCTTCATTAATTGACCATTCTCGGGGTTTGTCCCCTTCACGCCCGTCCCAAAATTCGTTGCTTGGAACGGCCTTTTGTTGCCCGACGCCTTCTTGCTGAAGTTCGGGGTTAGTTTTTTAGGGTTCGTGAAATTGGAC
>JANIMX020000535.1:88091-98167 GCA_024582655.2 Erythroxylum kunthianum
CACCATCAAATAATTACTAATAATAATAAGATTCATATATGTATGCATCTTTTTAATATGTATTATAAAATAAAAATTATTAATTGTATCCATTACATGATGATGTTTAGATACATAATTATATCATATCATCATAACATGATCCACTTTATTAATAAAATAACAAGCATTTACTTCATCTGTTCACCATTATTTCAACACTTGGTTGTGTATGCAATGGATGTATCGTTTTTGGGTTGTCAAAATATTCCATTGGACTTTTACTTAAGGAGAAAGATCAAGAAATCTGAGTTAAGATTTTAAGGAACACCAAAATCTAAGAATCTCATAAATACTTGAGAAAGAAAAAGATTCTAAGGAATCAAAGCTTTTACTGTACTCCACCTGCCTCTGGCTGTCATATCTCTGCATCTCTCTCAGAGTTTACATACAGATGGTGGATCCAGAATGCCACTAAAGCTGCCTTCCAAATTTAATTTCTTGATCCTCCTTTCCTTTTTCTTCATTTACCTCTACTCCACCAGTTTTCTCCGGCAATCTTCCACACAGACAACCACTGCCACCACCATTGGCACCCCCTTTTCTTCTAATTCTACGCCCTGCAATTTCTTCAAAGGCCGTTGGGTCCTAGACCCAAAATCCCCGAAACCACTCTACGATGAGAACTGCCCATTTCATCGAAACGCATGGAACTGCATCAGAAACAAAAGAGACAACATGGGTCTCATCAATTCATGGAGATGGGTTCCTAAAGACTGTGACTTGATACGGATTGATCCCGAGTTTTTTCTGGGTTTCATGAGACATAGGAATATTGGGTTTGTGGGGGATTCTTTGAATGAGAACTTTTTAGTGTCCTTTTTGTGTGTTCTTGGAGCGGCTGATGCTGGTGCAAAGAAGTGGAAGAAAAAGGGTGCTTGGAGAGGTGCTTATTTCCCTAAATTTAATGTCACTGTTGCCTATCACCGTGCCGTTCTGCTTGCCAGATATGAGTGAGTGAGTTTTCGTTGTGAGTTTCTGTAGATTGTTGTTGGGTTTACTTTCGTTGTCTAGTACAGTCTTGCTAGGTGTATGACTATATGTGATGGTTTGTTCAGGAAGTTTAAGATAATGCTCAGAACTGATAGCTCATACTAGCCATGTTTCATCAAAATCAGGACTTGAAGCAATGTTAGCTTTTAACGGAAGATTTAGGGGCTGTTTGTAAGAAAAAAGTAAACAATAGATCGAAGGAAATAGTTTTGGCTTCAGGATCAATATAGGAGAAGGGTACATTACAACTGTCCCTTATAATAATTAGAACGATGAATGGATTGGTAGGAAATGGGGCATTGCGAGGAGAGGTCACACAAGTGTTTGAGAGTATCAGGCAGGTGAGTTGAGGTCGCAAATCGTATTATATACTTTGTGATGTTAACAAGTTTTCTCTTGTTCTTATGGTACTACACCCTCATACTAGATCTGAATTCTTAATTTAGTGTTCATTTTCCCTTTCTCCTTTTTCCTTTTTCTGGATAGTGGTGTAAAATAACTACCAACCTTACTCATGACTGATTACGTAAAGGTGGAAGCCAAAAGGATCTGCTGTTGCCAGTGATGGACTGAAGGGAATATATCGTGTGGATGTTGATATACCAGCGGATGATTGGGCTACTGTTACTGACTTCTACGATGTGGTTATCTTCAATACTGGCCATTGGTGGGTTCCTTTTCCAGTTTAAGTTGATGTTTTTTTGATCGGTGAAGTGGTAAATTCGTCTAGTCTTGCTAGAAGCTTGTGCTTGATTTCCTAAATCTATGTCCGATTAAAAATTAAAACTTTCTGATTTTGTGACTTGCTGGTATATGCATATGCTTCAATTTTAATGGATCACCTAATGCCTACTTAATGTGGTTGTGTTTTAATCATTTTACTGTCTTCTAATCTGATATCTGTAGCAGATGTATTGAAAAGAGGTGGTTTGTATAAAAAGGGAATCATTGTGAAGTTTTATTATATCTGCTGTGAATAGCATTAGTTACAAACATGGAAAAGGATTGTGTGGAAAGTAAAGACATAGAAAGCTTTCAATTTCATTTAATCTGTGCTTGTAATGGCCTTCCATATTCTAAAGTTACACTGAATCAACTAAGAATATTCCCTATCTTGACGGGTTGGTGCTGGCCTTCAAGTGTTGAAAGCATTAAAATTATTGATTCAAATGGTCATTTGCAGGTGGGGTTATGACAAATTCCCAAAGGAGACCCCTCTTGTGTTCTATCGTGATGGGAAGCCAATACTTCCTTCCTTAGACTTGTTTGATGGACTTAAAGTTGTTCTTCAAAATATGGTCTCATACATACAAAAAGAAGTTCCTGGTAAGACACTCAAATTTTGGCGGCTGCAATCACCACGACATTTTTATGGTGGTGACTGGAATCAAAATGGCAGTTGCTTGTTCAGTGAGCCCCTTAAGGAACAAGAGGTATCCCTATATAAATATTATTTATGTTGACTTCTAATTTTTCCTTTCTGGCACATACACAATAATGCTATATTGTGAAGCAACACGAATCTTGGCCCATAGTTAGTGTAGCATATTATTAAAGATAGATTTTTGGCATGTATTACTCGTTTGAACTGATTTAGACACTGACACCTGAACAGCTTGCTATGTGGTTTGATCCTAGCAATAATGGAGTCAACAAAGAAGAAAGAATGGTGAATAATATGATTGTAAAGGCATTGCATGGTACAGATATACAGATACTGGATTTTTCTCATTTGAGTGAGTTCAGGGCAGATGCTCACCCAGCGGTCTGGTTAGGAAAGAAAGATGCTGTTGCAATATGGGGTCAGGATTGCATGCATTGGTGCTTACCTGGTGTTCCTGATACATGGGTTGATATCTTGTCAATCCTGGTACGAAACATGATGGACACCAGATGATGACTAAAGGGAATAATAAATTTATGCATTTCAAAGGAAGTTCTGTGTTGCTGATGCAGTGTCAATGAGTGGACCAAGCTCTCAAATTTTCTATTATCTGGATATATTCCAGTGTTAAGGACATGTTCTACCGAAGATTTTCATTGCCAATGGGTGAAATGGACAAAGTTAGCTGCTTTTTTCCTTCACCTTGAGTGCTTGAAGAGATAGTTGGTTGCCATCTGTGAACACTTCAACAATGTGTTTCGGCTGGAGAAAACAAAAAAAATTAGTAAGATTCTTTCGAAGGCGGAGAGATGAAATAAAGGTTAACTGAATATGTTGTCTACGGTGCTGCTGCTGCCACGAGCTACTTTATTTTTACATTATTCAAAAATATTGTAACATATTTACTAAATTTTCATTGAATTATCCAAAAATATTTAAAATTTAAATAAAAATTTATTTTTTATAGGCCCGTAAGTTTCTATAAAGAGAATAAATGTTAAAAATACTCTTATTTAAAAAATAAAGTCAATCGTTATCCAAACGAGGCCTTACCATCACTGCAAAATGAGTTATAGTATGATCCCCAAGTTTTCACCTTTATCAGCCAACAAAACCATTCTCTTGTCCACACCAACACCAAGACTTCTGTTTTCATTAAATTCTGTGCCCAATTCCTTCAACAATACAAAGATCTTAGCTTTATCATCCAAATCGGTTGCTGGATCCGTTTCGATTTGTGGGTTTGGCGGGTTTTCGTTGCAGGGTAAGCGTAGCTTTCGTGGTGGGGCTGTGGCCATGGCTAGTACTACTGGGTCGGTCCAGAAGTCAGAGGAAGAGTGGCGTGCCATTTTGTCTCCTGAACAGTTTCGGATTTTGAGGCAGAAAGGCACCGAGTAAGTTTTTATTTACCTAATTCTACTACGATAGTTTGTGTTGACTTCTTTTATGTTTTTTTCTGATTGAATGTTAGTGGATGCTTTTGGGTTTCTTTTGTTTCTTTGATCTTTTTTTGTTTGTTTGTAAGATATCTCTTTGAATTATAGAGTTGCTTTAGAGCAGTGCTAAAATGGGGTTTGTTTCAATTTAGTTATGATGTTTGTGAACACAATGCAACGAGTAGAAGTCTACAAAAAAAAAAAAAAACAGCTGTCGAAGAGATTCTGAGGGTGTTATGTATCATTTGGTAGGACTGGATGAGACTTATATATCAGTAGTGATGTCTTCAAATGTTTAAGGAACTTCCCTGTTTATAGGTCCCTGCGCAGGCCATGATTTTGTTTATCTGGTTATCCAGTCCTTGGATGGAAGTAACTTATTCCTTGCTGAATGCATTAGGATTAAGACATCTTAGAGTGGCAACATTCAGAAGGCTTGAGGGATTGAAAGGCTTCTGATATAGGGATTGGAGGGATGAAAATGAAGTTTAGAAATGACGTGACAAATTTTGATGACATTTAGGCCTGCTGAGCAGGTAATTCCTCTTGAAGGTGAAAGCCTTGGTCAATCGGCTAGTTGAGACTAGTTCAACAAATTCATCAAGCAATTACCTTTTGGACAAGAAGAAGCTGTTTGTTGCGGCTCAGCAATAGTTGCTAGATGTTGATTTTCTGGCATCATTTATTTTGGATCGTTTTGGTGATTTCTATTTAACCGTTGCCTTTAGATGATATATAATTGACTGAAATGATTGCTAGAGGCAGCTGGGAGGGGAGTAGAAGACATGAAAACATTAGGAAAACAAATTTACAAAGGGCAGTCGCTTTGCTACTTAAGGATTTCAGCTCTTTAATATTAAAACCACATGTATCTAATATTGTTCTGTTATGTAGATGTTTCATTCTTACGATAGAGGCAAAGGCACTTTAGGTTTAAGATATAAGAAAATATTTTGTTTGTGTATTATATTTCAGACTATTGGTTGCTAGTTAGTACCTGTCTGATGAGACAGTTTTGAAGGGGAAAACTGCAGCATGCAAGAGGTGTGTAAAGCAGGGGAAAGCCTCTAACAAAAGCATAAGCTCTGAAGAATAATGAGTAGAGAATGTAAAAATTGACTTGATTGATGAGTAGCCAATGTACAAAGTTTATATGATCTACAATTGCCAATGTGTGACATATACTATATAAGAACAAAATGAATACTACCCGGTTAAGACTTCCAGTTTATTCCATTTGAAAATACTAATAATGGTTCTATAGTTAAAATAAAACCATACAAACACCCATACTAATAAGGACAAGTAGGAAACTGCTGCATGTAGAAGTTCATGGGCATAAAAGTGTTCTCTGAGTATGGTTCCCAACTGTTAGAATCAACTGTTTCAAGCTATCATTGACTTGAAAGTTTTGAGGACAGCTCATAATGTTTCCAATTACATCAAGTTTGAATTGGCTGTTGGAAAATTTTAAGATTCTTCCTTTTC
This sequence comes from Erythroxylum kunthianum, assembly GCA_024582655.2. NCBI lineage: Eukaryota > Viridiplantae > Streptophyta > Magnoliopsida > Malpighiales > Erythroxylaceae > Erythroxylum > Erythroxylum kunthianum. The sequence goes on from JANIMX020000535.1 coordinate 93,432, forward strand.
TCTGCCTTGATTCCAAAAAGTCCAACAACAACTTAAGATATATCCATTGTGACAGTGCTTTAGTGGTCCTGCAAATCTCTGTAAGCTGAATGAGACTGGTTTTTATGTTGTGGATTTGTCCTTGCATTGTTTGGTGTATGCAGGTACCCTGGCACGGGGGAGTATGACAAGTTTTACGAAGAGGGTGTCTACAATTGTGTGGGATGTGGGACTCCTCTATATAGGTCCACAACGAAATTCAGTTCGGGTTGTGGTTGGCCAGCTTTCTACGAGGGTCTCCCCGGAGCCATAAACCGCATCGTGAGTCTTGCTCTTTTGTACTAGTTCCCATTCGTGGTTTAGTCGGTTATGAACTACTAAATGAACTTCTTGTGACAACATTTTTGTGAAAGTTTTTGACAAAATTGAGCATGTTTTGTTGTCAGGCGGACCCTGATGGCATGAGGATTGAAATTACTTGTGCAGCTTGTGGTGGACACCTGGGGCATGTATTTAAAGGTGAAGGGTTTCGTACACCCACCAACGAACGTCATTGTGTGAATAGCATATCGCTCAATTTCATCCCTGCTAATAAATAAAAACCTATAGTAATGAGTTGTCAAGTTTCTTCAAGTCGTGGGATACACTCTGTTTATCCAAATAAAAAAGCTGTTAAAATAACTTGGCTTCTGTTCTGGGCTCAGGTATCATTGTATATTATGCATTGTCTCAGTGTGTACAATTACACATGGAGATGGTTGTTTGAAGACTTAGAAATTCCATTGAACCCTTATATTACAAGTGAATGAGATTGGTGTGCTCTTGTTACTAATCTCAATTATGTAGGTCATAATGGTTTGGTTATGGAATCTTTGTTGTTGAGATATGCGTTTGTGCAAGACTGACAAACCAGCAGAGGCTACATTTAGATGAAAAGATTGCATATAACATCAAAAAAGGCATGATAAAAAAAAACAAAATATGTTGTAAATTACCATTTATCCAATCCAAGGCGAGACCATAGTATATTGCATATAATTATTATTTATTGAAGAATTTAAAATTTAATTAAAAAAGATGTTAAATGAAAATTAATTGATTTATTTTAGTTTATACCAATTTATTAATTTATTAAAATTAACCGATTAATTAATAAATTGATAGATTTTTAACAAGAGTTATTAAAGTAAATTTAACTGAAAAATTAAAGTAGATACACTTTTCTGTTCTATTTTTCAAATTTAATAAAGAAGTGTTTGGTTAAAATTATTTTCCAATATATGTTGTTTATTTCAGTTTTTTCATAATTTGTGAAAATTATAAGAAGTGATTTTATTTTTATTACATTATGGTTGTCGTAGTTAATTAAATAAAACTTATCAGAATTTAAAAATATAAACATGTCGTTTTTTTAGATTAAAGTAGTCGACTTCAAGTTTTAAAGAACAAAAAACCTAAAAAATGCCCAAAAATAACTCCTTCGATTGCCAACAAGACAACTTGCTTTAATTATGATTAAAAAAAAGATTGCAATAAATATAAATGTCTTATAAAAAAACCCGAACCTAACCCCGTTGACTTTAGACCAGGCCGGGTCCATGGCGATTGCCATCTCTATTTGTCAATACAAAGTTCATACTTAATCCCATATTAACATTAGAAACAAGAAGGATGGCTCAATAATATTCATTCGGCTCCAAAGTGATAGTCTTACATCGTTGACAATTGATATAGAAAACTTTTTTTTTTATAGCGTGGGAACCACAGCCGCTACCTTGTGGTGTGCATTAGATAAAACCCCGCCTTATGGCTCTAGCAGGCAAACAATCATGAGGAAGAAATCAGCTTAGGACAAATCAAAGTTGACTGACTCAACCAAAGAGGCCACGGGAGTCGAACATGAGACCTTGCGGTCACCATATGCGATGCCCGACCAATTTGACTACCCTTACCGCAAACAACCATGATATATAATACATGATTCAGTCCGATTTGATGCAAAATCAACTTACTTGACATGAATTGATCGAATCCTAAGTTGAATTTATTTATTTTTTAAATTTTAAGCTTCAAACGGGCTCAAATTTCACGATCCAACTCGATCTAAACCTTAAACATCAAACATTGCTTTATATGGCCGTAATCTTTGTATAATATTGTTTAATAATCCGAGCTTAATCAATTTTAAGTAAATTATTGTATTATTGATTCTAGAACAAAGTTATTTAGTATTGGTTCCATGATATGATATTTGTTTAGATGCTTCAGATTTGGTGAATGGCTATAGAAACAAAAAAGATATTTTGATCAATGGACTCTCAAGATTCATAATTTGGAAAGGATCATGCATTTCTTCCACTTGCTTTGAACTCTAAAATCCTCAACTAAAGAAACAGACTTCCTTCTTCATAAACAGGTGAACAGATATTCAGGCTTTTCAGGTCAGATATCAACTTAAGAAAAGTTTTTCGAACCGGGCTCGAACTGTGTCCGTAATTATCCTAATTACGGACACAAGAAGAAGAAGAAGAACCCTCCTCTTTCACTCTCCCCATGTATCAAAATTAGCTGAGCAAAGGACTAACTAGTTCCAAGTTGATGCATCAAGAAAGCATAAGAAGAAACTAACCAAACCTGAAATGGAAATTTAAGAGCAATAGGTTTTGATGATTGGGACCTCCCTAGGAACTGAAGACATTTGAAATGAATTCTGAACACGGGAATGGATATACAGACTCATTGTCATGAATTCCTGTGTATCCTTTTGACTAGATCATGAAAAACCTTGCAAGCAAAGCACCAGTAGCAAAAAAAGAAACCAATATGATAATATAAACGAAAGCATTTCCTCAAAACAAGGTTTGCTGGTAACAAGGTATTACAGACATAGCTTACCTAACAAAGCACTGAAGATCCTTCATTACATTGAACTCTACATGAAGATGGATAGTCTAACTCAAACAGAAAAGTCACTTACTACGTTTATATCCACGTGCAAATATAGGGAGGATTGTGTAACCCGGATCCTCTTCTTACGATTCCTATGCTATATCCACTTGGAAATATAGGAACGATCATGAAACCCAAATCCTCTAGTACCACCTCCGATGAGTTATCTGCCTGAAAATATAACTTCCAAGAAATGACCACCAGGTGCGATTTATCAATGGAGAAAAGGAAAACAAAATAAATAATAAAATAAAATAAAGTCGGGATAAAGACTGAGGAGCCTAGCCCTATCCCAGTTGGGAGGCGGGATATCTGGAAGTGCAGTCAGTTTGGTAGATCAGTTGGGGCTAAAATAGTTGCACAATAGGTCTCCAGCCTAATAATGTATCTATATGGGGAGTGGCCCGGAGACAGGGTCACTACCAGAATTAGTATCCTTATGTTTCAAAGAAAGTTTTGCAAATTGGGAATCAAGATCCCTGCTCTTAGTACGACGATGGCCAGAAGTCGGTTGTGGTTGCTGTTGTTGATGTTGCTGCTGATACAGCCCTCGCAGCCTTCCAATCTCCCTCTCCAAAACTTCATGCTCCACTGAAAGCATACTCAAAAAAGTTCATCTTCAGAAACAGACAAATTAACTATCTAAAAAGGGGCAAAAGAAAACAAATCCTATATAGTGGGATATCATTGCATCCTTATTACCCAACTTGCTTTAGCTTCAAACTTTAACTTCTAGTTATGCAGCATCTCACCCTAGCTTTTCCCTCTTCTCCCTTTAAAGTCATTCTCCACCAATTTCAGGATATGATGAAACAATAAATTGGTAAAGTTGCTCCAAAAATTTGCCATAAAGCATGCGTCTAGAGCTAATAAGGGGCATTTTGGGAGGAAAGTGGAACCAAAAGAGGTTAAACTAGCAAAATAAGTCAATAAGCTAAAACATACTCTGAGAAAAGGACTTTTAAACTACTAACCAGTTTGGCTCACCAAATCAAATACAAAGACAATAGGGCATTATATCAACAGCTTTAACTGAAAAAAGTTGAGTAATAGAACTCACAATATTTGATAAGCTGCTCTTGTGTTAAACTTTCCAAACGCTGCTTCAGGGCTTTATTTTCCATGCTCAGTATAAGATTTTGCTGGTTGAGAAATTCAAGCTCAGCTGAAACTTCAGATCCTTCTGCCTGCATTGAGTAGAAAAATGCATTCCGAGATTAGACTTCCAATTCTTTGTTGTTTAGTTTCTATGTCAACCACGTATATGTCAAAACATGGATGAAGTCAGCTTCAAGTGCTGCTATAATAGTACTTGCCTGTAAAGCTTGTACATTTCTTTCCAACTCAGCTATGTACTGAAGTTTTCGAACACGAGAACGCTGAGCAAATTGCCTGTATAGATTGAAACATAAGTTATTTTCCTGGATAAGTCGTATGTTATTATATTACATATCACTTGATTCACTTCACCATAAGTATGCAACTCTTTTCAAGTAGACAAAACGGTACATCTACAATCATCAGCACAATGTTCCATGATAAAACTCGTAATAACATTAAGAAATAGCCATATGCCTCAGGAAGCAAGAATCAAACTTTGTTGTTCCAAATTAAGAAATACAAGTTCTATCAACAAAACTGGTATTAGTCTTCCATTACAACTCTGAAGTTAGCAGCATTCAATCCGCAATCGATAAATCCGAAATAAATTTATCATAATTTCCAACTATCATTTGTGCTACATATAAAAGGTTAAATTCAAAGATGATCCAGGGAAAAAGCAAAAAATCTGTCAAAAACACTTGTAT
>JANIMX020000535.1:108156-119068 GCA_024582655.2 Erythroxylum kunthianum
ACTGCACTAGGTTTAAGGAACACACACGCCGAAGGGTCTCGTAGGCAACTGCAAAGGGAGGATTCCTCCGAGTCCTCCACGTACCCTGATTACCCTCAACTCGAATGAGTATTCTAATCGAACTACACTCCCTCAAGTCAATGGCCTGATAATCCTAACCGGTTAATACTAATTAAGCACTACTCGGAAAGTATGCTATCATTCATTCAAGTAAAGCAATTTGATACAAATTAATCCAAAATTAATCAAATCATTCATACACAAAATTATCTAGCATTCCACAACATTCAAATAAATACAAATTTAATCAATTCAAGACCTAATAAAAAATGCTACGAGTTCAAAGTGAAAGCTGATCTGATCCACGATGAATGGATCGGGAATCTCCAATCCAAATCTCGACCTTTGACTCGATCCTGAAGCTTAAGCCATCCGGCTGGAAGTCCAGCTGAACCTCAGTGATGCTTGTCGGGAATCACCTCCGCTCGCCGAAATGCTCTCAACCGTGTTTATCTCTCAACTTTCTATCTCTCTACCTCTATCTGAATCTTTTTAGAATGAAGGTTGCCTCTTTCTATTTATAAAGGCCGACATGCCTAGCATGGGCCTGCTTGGAGAGCGTGTCACTTACTCTGTACATGGCCTCCGAGCAGGCCCATTTGGGCGTGTTCGCTAGGTGTGTCACTTATAAATGACACGTTCTATGAACATTCCCAGTTTGGGTCGTGTTGCTCCCCAGTTTCCCACCTATGCGACATGGCCATGTTGACACGAAGTCCGTGTCAGTCTGGTTACATGCTCGTGTCAGCTAGCAGAAAACTATTCTTTAGTTTCTTCTCGCTTTTCTCTTTGGATTGACTCAATCGGTCTTGACATCCCAAACTGCTAAAAAAATAACAAAAGAACCTAAAAAAAAACTTAAACAAACACGTCAAATGCAACAGGATATAAAAATATAACGAAAACAAATAGGAAAATATGATAAGATATGTACTTATCAAATACCACTTTGATAGGACCCTGTCCTACCCGGACATAGGTGACCTGCCCGGTACTCCTTGAAGACCTTCCAGTTGATTTCCAATCATACTGGAAGCATCAACATGAAGCCAAGCCTACAAACCGTCCTTATTTAAACTTTTTCATTTCACTTTATAAAATCAAGTAGTGTAGTTGATGGTAAGAACTTCTTTACAATTTTGACAGCATAACAACTGTATTTTTAATAAACAAAAAATTAAAAAAAACTACATACATTTTTCAAACACTTCCAAAATTTATTCTCACAAACTCCACTACAATCACAGGACTTCAACTCCATTTAGTACATCATAAAGCATTCATACATTGTTCAAAACACTCATTTATTGCTTGAATTATAATCCGTACAAAAGAGTATGGTTGTTGACACAACCTTGAGTTTACAAAACAATGTCTTAAGGATTACAATCATGTTTACAAAATATGAATATGTAGCAGAATTAATTACAACAAGTACATTGCAAAATAATCTACACTACAACACTTGTCAATAATAGCTATCCGAGCGATGGAGTCTTGTCAAACCGGTCATCGGATGGTACACTTGAGAGTGGGTTGAAAACAAATGAGTATGAGCTAAACGAGTTCAATGAGTACTAGCATTTAGTTTAAAACCTTTTTGAAGCAATTTTCCTTCTATAAACTATTTTCTTTGAAACTTAGTAAACCCAGGAAATCATTTATAAAAATCCCGAAACCATTTATTTGAAACCATTTATGAGGAAGGAATGTTCACAAAACATTTGAAAGAAATATTCATCTTTGTTCAAAAAGTCACCTTACACGATCGTGACATGTGACACGATCGTGACAGAGAGCTTTCAACACAAATTACACGATTGTGACTTATGACACGGTTGTGATAAAGAGCATTTTTCAAATATTACACGATCGTGACTTGTGTCACGATCATGACAGAGAGCTTTTGCTCTTTTGTCAAAACTTTCATCCTTCTTTCATTCTATCACAATCAATCTTTCATTCTAAACCATACAAGTTCATTTTCATTACTTTTTATTACAAAGGATCTTTCCTTATTATCTAGCCTTTGGTACCCTTAGGTTTTATGGCTACGGAGCGGTATTATACTTTGCTTTCTGGTGCCCGCTGAATTCACCCTCTTTTAAACATCTTATCGTATACCGATAGTTACGGAGCACGGTTCGACCTCGCATCCCCATAACGATGCTAACTCGCATGGTTATGGAGCGAAGCTCGATCATGCATCCCTGCAACAATATTGTAACATTTATATACCCCTATTCATGCAGAGGGCAACACACGGGACACTTGACTGACTCAACCCACATGTGTTAGTGACAGACACTCCCCCTACTTGCCATGCACTATAGGGCGTACTTCCGATCGGGATTTCCCTTTTTGGTTTTTCCTTAGCCTATATCCTCTCGACGTACCTTAGGCTAAAATGAAACCATTTATCATATGGGTTTGCCTCAATTTAACACCACTGTGACCTCAATATGCCAGTATAGTTCTGAGTGTATTAGGCAGAGAGTAGTTTCCAAATTCCAATATATGTAATATAAGAATTACGTTGTGAACGCAATTCTTTTACGATCGATTTAAAAACTATGCATGCACAATTTAAATACCAACACAATTTCGAATTCATAGTAATTTGCATTCCCATTCATTCAAAGCTTGAAACCATTTCATGATAAGTAGAAATCAACATTTAACTAAAGCCTTGCTAGGTTTTCATGAAACTAACTTAGGAAAGATGTAGAGGAGGATGAATGGTGTTGGAAAGTGAAAGAAAAATGGAGCTTTACCTATCTTCAAGACCTACGAAAATGGAGGAGAGAAGAAGAGAAGAAAACCTAATTTTTTTGGAGAGGAAGAAGATGATGGACGATGGTGGCTTTTTGTCTTGAATTTTGCCTTTAATTAAACCATTTTATACCTCCTTTATTAATGTCATGTTATCCTTCATTATCATTTTTAACCTAATGTCATAAATGCACATTTATGAAATGCTTTAATCTTCTTCATTCAAGACCATGCAATCCTCTCTTCTTCATGTCCATACATTTGTACACTTGGCAATTATACCAAATACAATACTCATACATGTATGTATTGTAGTGTTTTAAGATTAACCGGGTAGGTTCCGCCAAGTCCCGAAACTATGAAATCTATTAATTTCTTAAATCAACTATTCTGATGTTACTTAACCATCGAAATATATTAAAACTTAATTGGGATCCATTTCGGTCACTTTTTCCCGAAATATTTAAAATTACCAAAATACCCTTTTTGTTCATTTTCACCGATTCTTCGTTTAACGACTTTAGGGTTTACCCAGTCGTTCACCTACATTTAAAACCTTATCATTCATCATCAGGATAATTCACATCTTTATTCATGTGTTAGGAATCAGGAGGTTCGGGGTTTTACAGTTAACTAGTAATTAAAACTCAAAATCCTCATCTCGCTAAATTAAAGCTTGTGGTTGACTAATTTTTTCTCGTTGATTTCTTCTATAGATTTTTAACTCTTTTGTATCACCTTAGGCTCATCACCAAAGGAAATTATAGATTTTTATTAGTAATAAATTTCTTTAAGGAGACTATATTAAATTAATAAGGGTATGTTTTCTAGGAGATAAGAAAGTTGTCTGTAACAAAAAAAGTGAAAAAAAAGTATGCTTAGGAAGTGAATGGACCTATAAACACTCTATTGCAAAATACCTTTAATAATAATTCAGAACTTAATGTAGAGAACTCTCAAAAAGTAGATATTGAACCTACAAAGCCATCTACTTTATATCCTCATCTTATAAACAATCCTGAGCCTAGGCATGACATAATTTTATCTATAGAGCAAGCTTCTAATTGCTTGGATTCTACAGCTCAAAGTTGCAATTCCCCTATCATTTACATCTATAAAGAGTTTGAGAATGATATAAAGAATAATACTAGGAGAAAATCTAAAAGGAGGAACAAGGTATCCACCCAATCCTCTATTTTCAATGACTCTTCTTTCTTAGAATGTAAGAGGGCTGAATAACCCTAAAAATAACAATATTGTCAATAATATTTATAGTATACTAAACCATATTTAACAAGTCACTTGGAAACTCTAAAGCATATTTAACTAGTCTCTTGGAAACTAAGTTGAAAGAAGAGAGTAACAAGAAGTTTGATTTTTCAAATCATAATTAGCCTATTATTACAAAACAATGAAAGAATTATAGTATCTTTTGATCCTAAGAATAAGGGTTACTCATACTATAATCATTGATTAGCTTCTCCATATGGATTTAGAGCTTATGTAGGGGAAATCTAGCTTATATGTTACTTATGTTTATGCTTCAAACTTTGCCTTTTGAAGGAATTCCCAATAGAATAAGCTATAAGAGATACATTTAAAATCTTTGGATTGTGCTTGGAGACTTTAATGGTACTATTTATCCTTTAAAACAAAAAGGCTATGCTTGTATCAAAATCCATTTAGAGGACTATTGCAAATGTGTAAGCCATATTGGAATCATTGATCTCAAAATGGAAAGACAAAATTTTCATTTGGATAAAAAAGCATTAGGGAAGATTGTTATTGAAGAAAAACTCGATAGAGCTATAATGAATAACAAAGGTTAAGTAACTTTATTGAAAGCTTAGCAGTATTCAACAATCTCCTTTTCTCAAATAATTCCCCTACTGCTTCTTTAATATGAATACGAGGCAGAAGAGATCTTTTCCTTTCAAATTCATTAACTTCATGGTGAATGATGAAGGTTTGAAAGGGCCATCTCCAATGGTCTAAGCCACTTATTTAAGGGGTTTCAAATTTTTTATTTACATTAGAAAATGGGTTAATTATAAAATAAACCTCAAACTTTACACAATTTCGCAATACTAGCCCGATCTTTAAAAAATGGTGCTAAAATGTCTCAACTTTCTTGCAAAAATATCGAAAATTAAGTTTTTCATTTAGATAGCTGACATAGCAAACAATGTCTAATTTTTTACTTGTCACGTGTCTGAAACATGGCCCAATTTTTTCCATCTAATTTTTAAAAAATAAATAAAATAAAAATTAATTAATTAAATTAAATTAAAAACAAAACAAATTAAATAACTTATATGATATTTCTTCGTTCTTGAGTATTCACGATACAACTCTCCTCTTTTGTGACTGTGTGAACTGATGATACAACTCTCCTGCTCTCTTGCGATTGTGTATCAAGGGTAAATAACTTTATGTTTTCTTTGTTCTTGAGTATTCACGATTCAAATCTCCTACTCTTTTGCGATTGTGTGTGAACTATCGCTTTTATGTGACTGTGTGTGGACTATCGCTCTCTCTGGAGTATCACTATTGTGTTGTGGTTAGGTGCGATTGGGAGTGTCTTCTGCTATTGGGAGGTGAGTTCATCTAATCCTAAGTTAAATTGTCACTATTTACGTCTACTTGGTGAAGGTTTATGGCTTAAGATCAAGAGGATTGGGTGACTATGAGGGTGAATTTGTCTTGATACCTAGATGTAGTTGATGAATTCATTTCTTAAACCTAAGACTGTGGTGTAGTTGTTTTCTATTCTTGAAAGTTCTTTCAATCTTAATCAAATGGTGTAATTTGTTAATGGGTTACTATGCTTCTTGCAGTATTTCTAGTTAGAGTGATTACAACAGGTTATATTGTTTAATAATTTTCAACTTCATAGGTATTATTTCCAGAACTAGATGGCCAAACATTTTTTTTAATTCACTTGATCACCATCTACTGCAAGTTGTTTCAAAGAACATGTGTTTCCTGAGTTTAATGTTATTTTTATTTTTTGGATTTCTTGAGACTCAACCCTATTCTATTCAATTTTATTGGAGAATTTTCAAGAAAAGAATACAGAGCATATAGTGAAATACGAGTTGTAAACCCTATGTGGTTTTGTTAGGAAGTGTCTTTGACGATTTATGATTTTGAATGGATTAAAGTTGTGAATAAATTTCTTACTTAGCCTAGCATATGCGAAGAAAGTTATGTGTTGATAAGTTGTAGAAACTATCTAAGTTAGATGGAAGGTGGTTAAACTTTTTTTGTAGCTTATTCTTGAGGTTTTTAAAGTCACTGTAATCATTTATAGAAGAGAAAGAAGATTGGATTGTAATTAGAAGTTGATTCCTAGAGGATCTCCTATTAGGTTCCCATTTAAGTAAAGAAATATACTATACCTAATGAGATCTATTGTGGAGTGTCTTGATCTTTCTGTAGGATCATTTTTCTTCTTCTCAATTTTATAGTCTATATTGCTGCAATATTATACTTTCTTTCATCGAAAGCAATCTTTAGATTTGTAATGAATACTACTTCTCTTTCTAATATTTGTATGATAGTGCTCTAACTTATGCATATGATTGGATTAAATTTTACTTTGTCTACATACTAAAAAATTTATTTGCCATGAAACATTTCTATTTGACATACATTTTTCCTTGTACTATAATAGTTGTTTATACTTTTCTCCTATATGTTATTCATTTATGTTCTAGTAGTTACCATAATGGAGTGACTTTGTAGATCAAATTAGTATGATCTTGGAGGCTCATTCACATTTCCCTTCTACCAAATTTATGCATAATACAAAATATAAGCCTCTATGCAATACCCTATTCATTGGCAATCTTAGAGAGACTATAAATGAAGAGGAACAAAGGGGTCTTTTCAGTGTGTAAGAATGTTTTAGCTTTAGCTAACATTGTGGTTGTTTGATGTATTAGTGTGTATTGGCTTTAAGATTCTTGTAACTAATTTATTCATACTTGCCATTGTGTGTATTACAAAAAAAAAGGGGTGCAAGAAAAATATATGTTGCTTTTATTGCATCTACACATGGTATATACTTGATGTGGGAAAAGTGTGAAGCTGTTGTTAATGGATTCAAGAATGCGATTTATTGTTGTTTTCAACAATTTAGTAGAAGTTGAAAAAGAAATACTCTCAATTTTGCCAAGAGAAGGCAATATGTGCAACGGGAAAACAAGATTTGCAATTTTTGTTGTTATTATATTTAGTATATAATATCAATATTGTAATCTTGAGTAAATTTTCATATTCCCTATATTGATTGTCCCAATTGTAATAACAAGATGAAGTTATGGATATCAACTGGTAAGCCTAATATTGGTCAACATTTTTATCAATTTAATAATACAAATTTGAGTATTACCCTTGTGTTTTTATTAATGTGTTATGAATATTTCAATTATAGCTTATATGATATTAGTATTATCATTCAAATTGTAGGTGTCTTGTAGGTATGTAGTCTTGATAAAAAAGTTGAGGCTTTGTTATTGTAAAAAAATTTACAAGGCATCTGTTGTACGTTATGGCCAGACTTATATCTGCAAAATACATTATTGCAAGCAAGAGGTGAGTTTTTTTTTAATTAATAGATATTTCAAAATTTGACATAAGTATGACATTTGTGTTTTAATTTTTATTTTCTAGGTTCCATGTGACTATATATCTTGGGTGTTTGATACTTTTTAATCTGAACCTGCAGTGCAATAATATGTGAAAGAGTAAAACATAATGGGAAGGAGTTCCACCCCTATTATATACATGATTTGTTCTCATTGAATCTGATTATGAGAGATCACTTATTGTTACTTGATCATTTGATGGTCCTAGATTCTCATATTCTTAGTATGTTACCTTTGCTCACTACGAACATAAGAAGTCTATAAGAGTTGAAACATACTACTTTGTACATTTAAGTTGGTATTATGAATATTTAAACATGTATGATTCTAGTAACTATATATTTTTGCCTACAATTTTCTTTTCTCTTTGACAAACTTGTAATGTTAATTTACCAATATGGAAATGATGGCTTCCGAAAGAAAAATTCTTTTGTAATGCAAAGCATAAGAAATTTTCATTAAGCTTGATATTTAATATTTGGCAACTGAGAATGCCAATATTTTGTGTGGCCAATACAATCAAACATCCTTATCCATATCCAAATTAATTATTCTAGGCAGTCTAACATTTCTATCCTTATTCAAATTAATTATCCAATATAGTCAAACATCCCTATCTATATCCAAATCACAGAACAAAGTTTCAAATACATATTCATATCCATATCATAACACATTCATAAACAAAAAGTATACTATGACTAATTAGGAATAAATAATAAATAATTAGGCAAAATTTGTAATTAGGTAACAAATCGTAAAATAAGTGTTCTCACTAACTTCTTCAAATGTTTCTCCATATCCTTGAGTGGTTGTATACACATTAATGTTTATGATATTTTAAAAAGTTAATGGAAAACCAAAATTAAAAATGAATATTCACTTACCACCCTCTTCTCCCTTCTTATGATAGATGTTGCAGTGTTAGATCCTGTAGATACTGATTGTCTACCTCTTTTTCTTGCACCACTGTCAATGTTGGATGTAGATGTCAGATTTTTTGGTGGTCTTCCTTGTTGTCTCTGCATTATACATGTAAAATTTGTAGTGAATGATAAGATAGTTAAAGAATATTTATCACAAACATAATTATAAATTAGTATACAATTACCTTAGCAATTTCAGGTTGTCTCGAAGATTGGTCCTTCTTTTTTGCATCCTTTTATATTGTAACCAACTTTAAAACAATATTGACATCTCACGAGTACTCTAACTTTGCTTAACTTGTTTGGATTATGGGGTTCTTCATCTTTATCCTTTCTTCTAGCCTTCTTAAGTCTTCTACGCATCTTCTTAACTAAAGGAGGTAATATGAGTTACAAGTTTTTAGTCTTCGGCCAAAATTTTGGACCGCTAATGGGTTCCATGACATACTGATAACTATTTAGAAAACACTCACATTTTTAGTATCAGCTTACATACCCATCGATATCCTCCCTCTAATTTGATATATAAGCAAATGCAAGCTTATATGGGATTCCTGTTAAATCCCAAAGTCTACACTAACATGTTCTTATTTGTAAATCAACAATGAGTTTATCTACAAAATGTGTTACTTCAAACTTCAAACTTTTGTTTGTCCTGATGATACAATGACTTGCCTCCCATTGTGCAGTCTCTATCTTCTTTCTCACTTTTGGACATATTTCATTTGTAGATTTGAACATCATATCTATTTTCTCATGAATTCTAGTAATTAAAGCAACTCGAATATCCTCTATCATATTAATTAGGCTTTTTTACCGTGCTTCACAGATGAATCTGTTAAATGTCTCTGATGTATTATTATGAACAATTTCACACTTTGGCCTTATGCTAACAAATGCTTTCACAAGAGTCTTAGGATTCCTTGCTTTGAAGTAATCATAAACCTTTTTTGATACATTCTTCAACTGTTCCATTATTTCATTAAATTCCAGTTCCGTTATGCAATTAACTGCTTTCCAAAAAAAGTCATATATGTGTGGCCTTTATGAAATTTAGACCAATTTGCATACATATGTCAGACACATTTTTTGTGCTTTACTTATGGGAAGAGATTCTTCAATGCATCTACTAAACCCTAAAAAAAAGAAAAACAAAATATTATAATGTAAGTATAATAATTCAAAACAAATTTACTAATAAATAGTACCATTATTAGAATTTTGACCTTTTTTTGATCGCTTACAAATGTCCTAAAATTCCTACTAATGTTTAGATCATCACCCAGAAGACTTAAAAACTAATGACAAGATTGGTAATTCTCTCCCTCAACCAAAACCCAACATATAGGTACATCTGACTGTTTTCATCACGCCCAACTGTAACTAACAAAGCACCTTTAAGAAATGTCTTAAAAAATCCCATTAAGCCTTATTATTTTTCGACAACCACCAAGGAAACCCATAGTTCAATGCACTAAATCCCACTTCAAATGTATCATCCCAATTTGACCCTTAGTAGGATGCATGTGGAATAGAACGCTATATAGATATATGCATGTGTTAATTTAGCGAGATCATATGATGCATGATGAAGTGTTATCTGATATAGGCTTGATTGAAAAATCATAACATGAGTTATAATGAACCGAATGAAGTGCGGTTTAAGGCGATGGAAACTAGAGACATAATTCTACAAATTCTGTTACACCCTTGATTTTTAATTTAGTGTCTAAGTAGGTGCATTTTTGGAGTCAAAGCTTGATTTTGACATTTTTCCAAGTCCATAAGTATGGTTTGATTATCCTTGAGTAATTTAGGCATATCTTCCAAATTACTTAACCAAATTGCATGAAATCGATGGAAAATTAAATATAAGACAATAAGTAATGATTTCATATCAAATTGATAGCTTACAAATGGCAAGAAATATGGTGAAAATGGTGAAACAATTCGTGTTAAAAATTTGTCTATGTCATGTGACAGTTTTGACCCAACAGTGGTATTTCAGCCATATCTTTTGGTACACTTAACATAATTGGCTGAATTTTGGATATGTTTTAGCTAAGAAATTTATGAACATATATCTTAGAAATATCATAAGCCTAAAAACCTCAGTATCCTAGTCTAATTGGTTAAAACATATTCAGGTTGTGAGGACCAATCAAAAGAAGACATTTGGCAAGGTCCCACACCTTCCTACTAAAGGAAACGACTACACTTTATTTTCAGCTGAACTTACTTGCTTCTTAAGGTTATAAAATCCAAAAAATTGACAGAACATGGTCTAAAAATAAGGAGAAGTCGAGAGGAGAAGAAAGTAAGGGAGGGAGTGGATTGAAGTGAGAAACCAAAGAAAGTCTTGCATTGTGGTCGAAGAAGATCCTCCTCGTATTCCTGGGCGTTATTATGGGAGCTTTCCAGCTTGCGATGGGCCTTTCGGATCCGAAGGACGAGGCTACTATGTTCGGGCTTACAGCCGGACTGGCGTTTTTCTTGGAAGCG